>UCOK01019420.1:0-55003 GCA_900474325.1 Synergus umbraculus
GATATTAAAACGATTTTGGAGAATTGTATGGGATATTAGGATATTGCGTAAATTTTTAAAGGATTTTAGGAGATTTCTAATAGTTTTAAGTGATTTCGAGAGATTTTTCTGCTATTTAAATGATTTTGAGAGAAATTTAAAGGATTTCATGGAATTTGAAGATATTTCTAATACTTTTAATGGATTTTAAAGGATAATAAAAAGGGATTTGATTAATTGTTATCATTGAATTGACAAGAATCTCAAGAAGTTTCTGAAAATTTTAAGAGATTTTCACGAAGTTTAACATAGATTTTAAGAGATTAGAGAAATAAAATATAATAAATTATATAATATTGAAAAAGGACGTAAATGGGCGCGCGGATCGCACGTTCGTTCTTGTATAGATAAATCTAAGCCAGAGAATTGCGTTCAAATATCGTGTTTTCAAGTTTGTAATCTTATAATACCTGTGTAGTATCTGTTTTATTGACAAGACGTAATACTCTCGAGGTAAACTATGAAGTACAAGCTTGCACAAATACACATGCACACAAGTGGAAGAGCCAAGCCAAGCCAAGCCAAGCCAAGATAGTGCCAACAGGCAAGCTCCTCATATGGGAAGTTGGAGCACATTCCGGCTAAACGTATTACAACCACTCAGGCCGCAAGCTGTCGAGTCCTCTAGCCTAGACAGCCTCTTAATTGGCATACGATGCTTAGGTTCCTCCTAAGCGTTCATACCACTAGGATACACTTAGTATTGGTGTGCTAACGCTAAAAGCACCTCGAAACTTAGTCCCACCGCCAAAATCGACCCGACCACTGAAACTCATTCGTCCGTGTGATCGAACCTAACGTAGCTTCACTTTTCGCCTTGAATTCTAATTAATACTCTGTCATGAATCCTCATTCAAATGTCAGACCAGTCGAAAAATTAGGCTCCAGATAAATATTAATCAACAAGAATATCATGTCTCATATTAATTATGAGAAATAAAGAGACCATTTACAAAATTCACCTGATACTCATGATATGTTCTCTAAATCTGAATTAGTCATAAGTTACTAACGAAATAGTGCGAAATCGTTTACTAATACACTTTAGTAAGCATTTTTACTATCAATTAGTTAAAAACTACTAATTTACAGTAAAATAGTACTAATTCATTTAGTAAGGCTCACTAATTGATTTAGTTACCGTTACTTACTTAATTAGTACTTTTTTACTATGAACTAGTAGTTTTTAACTAATTTATAGTAAAAATGTTTACTAAAGTGTATTAGTAAACGATTTGGCACTATTTCGTTAGCAACTTATGACTAATTCAGATTTAGAGAGAATAGAAGTGAAATAGTTGGATGAGGATATGGTTGATGAAGAACTTTCGAATCTTGAAAATTTAAGTTCAAAAGGAACAAAAAACACTCCCATTATAACAATCGAAAGATATCTGAACAATCCATGCACTCAGAAAAAAGTTTGATTGAATCAAACAAACGTATCATTGATATAGGGTCAAAGAAAAAATTTGTTTGAATTAAACAAAATTTGTTTGATCCATAGAAATTTTCTTTAATTCAAAAAAATTGATTTCATCATATTAAAGAAAATTTCTTTGAATCAAATAAATTTTGTTTAATTCAAAGAAACTTTTTTCTGAGTGTGGAGCAATTAATGTTGACAAAGATGTAAGCAAGATATAAGTAATTATTTTTTTGCCTATGATTATTTATAAAGCAAATTGATGTTGGCAGTATTTTTTAAAAATATTTCAAGATACAAAAACCTGTTCAGGAAATTATAATATTTAAAAGATGAAAATTTAGTGTCTTTAAATTATATATTGATACTTTGCCAAATATAAATTTGGATATTATAAAAATTGCACGATTCTAAAGTTCATTGCCTTCGATTTCGTATGACCATTGAATTTGAAGTACTTTTAAAGAGTGTCTTCCAAATGTCCAGCTTCGAAATTTAAATTCTCTCGAATTTGGACCATGTCCAATCCCAAGAATCAACAAGTTGGAATTTTAACTTTTAGATGATTTAAATCCTTTTAAAAACCAAGTTTAAATTTAAATAATTTAAAATCTCCTTACAATTGGAATAAAATCAAGAATTTAGAATAGTTTTGTGAGAATAAAATAAAATGCAAAAATTAAATTCGCAAAGAATGAATTTAAGACGATTTACAGGGGAAATTTTGACAAATGTTGCGGAGTGAGAAATAATGGTAAGGAAACATAAGATTGTTCTAAACTTTTTTTCAATCTAAGATGCAGATAGCACCTGTCGCTCGTGAAATTTAATTAAAAGCTGCAGGCGAAATTGAAATTCGCAAAAGAAAAAAGGGGTATAATAATTTTACATTTTCCTTGTACGTCTTTTCGCGAAAGTGCGCGACAATAAATCATCACGCGACAACGTTGTCTGGAACTATACCAGGCCCGTTTCTACTTTACTTCCGTTTGTCCTTCCACTCATCAACACGTTTTTATTCAACTCGAACCTTCCCTAAAGTGGTTGATTCAATTTAAAAATCATCGGCTAAGTGCTACATCTGGATATCATTTTTTCGTGTTCTTTTTAGAAGTTTAAAAACTTCGATCGCAATCGTTTTTCTGGAGTTCTTCAATTGTCCTCACTTGCTTCAAGTTTATGATGCGAACTCATTTTTATAGCAGGAGTGTATTTTTCTCTTTCTTCTCTTTCTTAGATAAAAAAAAAGTTTCTAAAATTATGATTAATCTTTCTCGGCAAGGTAGGTACAGATTAACTCTTGGCATTTATATTTAAGCTTTTCACATAAATTATCGTGTGCACTGTGTACATTAGTTAATGTCGATTTACGTTGACGTCAAAGGGAAAAGCCAACTATCAAAAGGAAAGGTGAGCATGTAAATAAAACTCGAAGCGTAAATGCTACTTGAAAGTAGCTTCAGAAGACATTTTGAAGACATTACGAAATGCAGTCAAGATTCCAGTTACTTTACACAGCCCCTTATTAATTTTAATTTAGCTGTAAGCAAAGTTTTCCATTTCTTTAGATCTCAGAAAAATTTTAAAACCATCAGATTTATCAACATCTGGTTTACCCGTGTAGAAATTCCCAAACCTGGCCCAGACCGGTGATGGAACGCGGAACCTGACCAGGCCCAGACCTTGACCGATCGGGGCCAGACTTTGCCCAATTTAGCTAGATCTGATCCCGGTCGGGTTCCGCGTTCCATCACTGGTTTGAAATCACCCGATCTGGGCCCGACAGGGGCCACAGCAAAATTTCTATACGGCTAGAAAAAGAACTGGGAAAAAGGGAGTTGGAAAAGCGATTTTGAATTAAAAAATGACGTCACTTTTTAGTTCCTATAGGAACTTAATGATTTATCAACATCTAAACATCAAACTAAACATCAAACTAACCCGGGTAGAAATTTTGCTGTGGCCCCGACCAGGCCCAGATCGGGGACTCTGGGTCCAGATCGGGAAATTTCAAACTGGGGATGAAACACACGGCCAGACCGGGCCCAGATCTGAAATACCGAATTCCGGTCGGGGCCCGGTCGGGCCGTGTGTTTCATCACCGGTCTGGGCCAGGTTTGGAAATTTCTACACGGGAAATGATTTATTAACATCTGGTTTACCCGTGTAGAAATTCCCAAACCTGTCCCAGACTGGTAATGGAACGCAGAACCTGACCGGGCCCAGACCTGGCCCGGTCGGGCCCAGACTTTGCCCGATTTAGCTAGATCTGGTCCCGGTCGGGTTCCGCGTTCCATCACCGGTTTGAAATCACCCGATCTGGGCCCGACAGGGGCCACAGCAAAATTTCTACACGGCTAGAAAAAGAACTGGGAAAAAGGGAGTTGGAAAAGCGATTTTGAATAAAAAAATGACGTCACTTTTTAGTTCCTATAGGAACTAAACTAAACTAAAAATTATTTTCTTAGACTTTAAAACAGTATTTACTGACTTTCGGACACAGAGAAGTCAGAGAAAAGTATTATAATATTTCAGTGAATTTTATGAGATATTAGAAAAGAGTTTATTAATATCTCATAAAATTTACTGAAATATTATAATACTTTTCTCTGACTTCTCTGTGTCCAAAAGTCAGTAAATACTGTTTTAAAATCTAAGAAAATAATTTTTTTAATCCCGCTCCGTAGACATGGTATATAATGGCCATGTATACATATGCTGTAAAAAATCATGATGTCATAGTTTGGAAAAGAAGTTTGGAAAGGGGAAGGCAGAAGATACTTTCCAAAAGAAATTGGACGAAATTGCGTCGACAAGCTACCTTATCTCACTACTTAATTCATACTTAAATCATAAAATGTCTCCCTCATCCGACAAAAAACAAAAACAAGTTGACTAGATAAGTGGCCTCAGTAGCCCTCATTTTTAATATTCCCTCGAGTAATACAATTTTCTTCCTCAGACTTATCAAGAAAAGGACTACCCCTAAGAGAGCCTATCCCATTCTTGAAAATTTCGATCTCAAAAATCCTCTTAGAGTTTTTCAAAGACGCGCGTGACATGCTGCGGTGGTTGGGTGGTAGTACGATAAGGATGCGTTATGTGAAACCTTCGTTGTTTAGTTTAGTTCCACAGCATCTGGTACAGCGAAGAACGTGGGCCAAAGTCGTGGCGCGGGGTTCGTGGGATCAAAATAGGGGATGAGAGACACGATGAGAAGTCGTGGATTCTGGGGGTTGAGGCGGAGGGTAGGAATTGAGGGGGGAGGACGGTGAGAGCCTTGGGGGTTGGGTAGTTGTGGTATATGTTTCTCTAGTCAGGGCACGCGCGACGTAATTGTGAGGGTGGGGGTGGCTCACGAAGGATGAGGTTTCGGATTGGGTGGGGGCGGGAGGGGGGGTTCGGAAAGGGATGCAAGACCAAAACCGTTCGGTAGTGGAGACTGTGCGCGATAGAAAGGATGGTAGCGTTGGAGGGTCGGCAGGAAACTCGACGTCGGATGGTGAATCAGAGGGTGGAAACGTTGGAGGTTGGGCGTCTCATTAAACCGCCCTGACTACCCACATGGCATACGGGATCGGCAATAAAATCATCCCCCGATCATCGAGGCGATAAAAGTAATGCCCGCTATTCCAATTGAAAATTAAATCCTTCGCGCCCAAACGTCTTCGCACCGATTCTCCTTTTTCAGATTTTCTCGCAATTAATTAATATCTTTATATTAATTACAAAAAAAAAAAAAATAAAATGAATAAATTGACACTATTCAGAAATGAACACTATTGAGAATGGCAGAGAGAAGAATTCAGCTGAATATATAGATAATAATGACGAGATAGCTGAAGAATTTAAACTGCAAGAATTTGTGCAAGAATTTGAAATCACGTCGTGAAATTTAATAATACGTGTAAAATGATTATGTGTAAATATGCGGTTGGCATGGCTGATTGTGAATTAATGGTTGTGTTCATTGATGTGGAATCTTAAAGGTGAAGTACCACGAATAGAAGAGAGTTCGATGTGCGCGACTCGGGAATGAGTTATAGTGAGAGGGTAAGAAAGCTCGTTGAGCCACCCTCAGCTATATACATAGGTACTGTACCGGGCTGGCAATTAAATCATCCCGCCACTCATCGAGGCAAAGAATAGAGGAAAAACAAAAGCAAAATATCATTCGAGATTCGTCGAAACTTGATAACATCTGTTCTAGACTTTCAGCTGTTAAATTTAATATACGTACAATTTTATTTTTTATAATCCTTCGATTCTATATCTAATACTTGGTTTTCTTTAATCAATTTTTTATGATACTGGTGTAAATACTTGTAATTTTTATGAGTGTTGGACGCGATATGAAATATGGAAATAGGAAACCGCAACGGATGCTGCTCTTTTTGAGTTGTGTGCACTCTCGTACAAACAAGTTTAATTAAAAGCCAGCGCCATATGCATGGTTAAACTTAAGACATTAGACAATCTTATAAGCAGTTTACAAGAGTTTTCTCACATGCAAACAAGTTTTAATGTGCAAATAAAGTATAATTTCATAAATATGAATGCGATTTAGGAAAGAAGGAAGGAACGATGCTTGAGTCCTCGTTATCAGTTTCTGCAGAAGAAATTTCATTGGCTGTTTCATCAATCTCATCCCCTGTTAAAGTGACAAAAGGAGTGACTTGACTACCCCTCGAAGTCGAAAGAAAGATGTAGATAAGACTCTTGAGAGAACGTTGGGGCGGGAGAAAGATCAGGGATAGAAAAGTAAAGCCAGGCACGTGAGAAATAATTCACTCTTTCATGTATGATCCTTTTCCGGAAGCTGGGAAAAGTGTACAAAGCTACAGGCTCTTTTCCGTATGCAGAAACAAACGCAGACTAGACAGGTCTCGACTTACAACAATGCGAGGGCACGACAATACGAGTGCCGACGACGGCACAGAGAAAAGAGGCGTTGAGGTATTTATATTGGCTTCTCGCGGCGTGACAGTGATCTACTGGGAATTCCACCCTCTGTCGTCCCCCGTTTCGTTTCCACCCTCCGCATCTTTCAACTCCACCTACGTCAGTGACTCTTCGTTGAACTAATAAAAACGGTCCTGATCCAATTCGGGCATTAGGCTAATCACCAATTTTCGCTCAGAAAATCCCTCAATAGGGTTCAATCTTCAAATTTCTGAATTTCCTTCCAGAAAAACCTAGAGAATTGCCTCCATTTATATCAGTGATATTTGTTTCCTGTTATTAGCGAGCTATAGAATTTCACTAAAACTGACTAACATGAAAGGGAGAAATAAAACACAAAAAGGAAAACATACGATTGATAAAAAAAATTGATAAAAATTCTTTTTGTATCAATAATATTCGTCTCCAGAATTTCACTAAATCTGAGAAACATGAAAGGAAAGATTGAAAACTCAGTATGCGGAAAAAATCTGTATATCGATGAAAATAGTTGAGTGTAGAAATATCGAGTGGATGCGTGATTAAAATATTATTCAGTGTTTTATTATTTTTTCATTATTGGCCAGCTTTCCAGGATTCAGAAAAACTTCGACTTCCAATTCAAAGCAGAAATGAATATTAAATATAATAAAAACAATACATAGATATAATGAAAATGACAATATCTCTGTTTTGGCTGCACGGAGAAAAATGGATATTAAAAAGTAATATCTAGCTATTTAACTATGGGATATTTTAATCTCTGGAAATTAAATTTTAATATCAAGATATTAGTTATTTTTGTGGAATAAGTATTGCCTATTGTAATATATGTAGTACTATGAGTAAAGCAGATGCAAAGTTGAAACTAAACTTTAGAAACAGTCCCTCTGATGATCAAGATAAGCCAATGTTAAATATCTCTTCCTACCGAGTATGAAATATGTAGAAAGTTTGTCTGCAATTTGTAAAACTGTGCCAAAGACTTCCTCTCTCTCTCTCTTCTCATCTTGATTTGAATATTTTTTCGAAATCACATTTCTATCGTAAGAAAGTTGTACATGTAAGGACAATAACTCATACATCATGAGAGTTTGCAGAAACCTATCGGCAGTGACTTATGGCTGATAACCATAAGAAACGAACACGGCCAGAACTGAATCACTGAGACATGACATTTATCACAATAAGATATACGCGATCATATCAGTTTATCACTTGCCTCGGTTTCTCATCCCCCTGCTTCTATCACTGCACTCGAGTCTCTCCGACTTGTGTTCTTTTATTTTGCCTAGAAGACTTTGCCAACCTCCTTCGGCAAAGTTGAGAGACCGCATCGAGGTTACGGCAAGTAGAAAACGGTGGTATAAGGTTCAACATGGAAGGGGAACTTCGCGAAGGGGACAACGGTAGCATCTGGGGTGGGTATCTGGCACTGGCGGGGGCAGAAGCTCGAAGTAAGGGCTGCAGGATGTCGCATTCAACTTTACCAATAACCAACACGACCGTACGAAAACCTTAGAATGTCATGTAGGAAGAGTCTTGTACGTACAAGTAACACGTGTAGTGTATGTCCGTTCCACTCAACATCTACTCAGTGATCTAGAAATATTATACGAGCTTTATTCCTTTTTTAATTAAATTTAATATCTAAATTTATAAATACGTGCATGAGTGCATTTATCACGTCTCACTTCTAAAACATTTTTAAAATCAAAATGAAAACACACAATTAGCATAAATGTTAATTTCTATTTTCCTTGACGACTATAATTATTATCTTAGTTTATATGCTTTTATGGATTATTTATAATCTGAAACTTTGCTCAACTTTACTCTTTGTTATCTCTCTCTTATTATTATTCTAAAAAGATGATTGAGTCGAAGTCGAAATATCGTAACGCCTATTCCGCACTCCTGATTCGTCGTATAAGTATCGATAGTGATTTTCGACAATCGATACTTGCCGAATCTTAATTTCCGCGTAAATTGAATTTGAAAGTTTGAATTTGAAATTTTGAATTTGGTTTCGTTAATAATCATTTTGTCACGAGTCTAAACTTGAACTACATTGAAAATCTAGGAATTTTAAGGGAAATTTATGGAATTTTTAAAGATTTCATGAAAGATAATGGGATTCTAAATGCTATCGTAGAATTTTAAAGAATTTCAAGAAGTTTCTGGGAAGTTTTAGAATTTTTCATGACTCTAATTAGATTTGAATCGTACTTTAAAATATGTATGTTGTGGGATTTAAATAAGGAATTTTAAACTTTATAGGGTATTTTATTGAGAAATTTCAAAAGATTTTTATGATTTTTAAAAGATTATGTAAAATTTACAAAGATTTCGAAGCTTTTCGTAAAATTTTAAGGGTTTTCAAAAAATATTTCTATAATTTATAAAAGATTTTGTAATATGAGGTTTTAAGGAATTTTACGAGATTTCTAATAATTTTAAGTGATTTTGAGAGATTTTTCTGATATTTAAATGATTTTCTGAGAATTTCAAAGGATTTCATGGAATTTGATAAGATTTCTATGTAATATTTATAAGGGATATAAAAGATATAAAGAGATTTTAAATGTTACCGTAAAATTTCAAGAAATTTATGGGAATTTGAAGAGATTTTAAAATTTTTTTCATGGAATTTTAAAAGGTTATTAGGAATTTTTAGAGATTTTCATGAATTTTAATATGGATTTCAGAAGATTTATGAGTTTGAAAATTTCTCTGGAATTTGTAAGAATTTTATGGGAGATAATCTCTAAAAATGTCTATTTTCATAGATTTACACTAATTTTAACATAGATTTCCAGAGATTAATAATTTTGAAAGTTTTTATGTGTATTTTTAAGGATTTTTAAGTGATTTTTACGAAATTGAAGAGATTTTTAGGATATTAAAACAATTTTGTAGAATTGTATGGGATTTTAGGATATTTCGTGAAATTTTAAGGGACTTTAAAAGGTTTGTAAGAATTTGATGAAGTTTTATGAGATTTGTAATAATTTTAAGTGATTTCGAGAGATTTTTCTAATATTTAAACGATTTGATGAGAATTTTAAAGGATTTCATGGAATTTAATGGATTTTAAAGGATATAAATGGGATTTGGATTGTTATCATTGAATTTAAAAGAATCTCAAGAAGTTTTTGAAAATTTTAAGAGATTTTGACGAAGTTTAACATAGATTTTAAGAGATTAAAAAAATAAAATATAATAAATTATATAATATTGAATAAGAACGTAAGCGTTCGTTCTTGTTTACATAAAATTTGAAAAATGAGATGTGAGAAAAGTAACTTAATTGACTTTAGGAATAATTAATGATTAATCAGCAGTTCTTGTATTCAAATAGCAAGTATACTGTTAAGAAAATTGAAATGAATGAAAGAAACGCGTGAGAAAGAATATGAATGAGTTCCTTATGTAGACAATTCTGAACACTCGGTATGTAGGCAAGCACGCGATCTGGCACGTTTCACGATCGACAAAATATACTCAAAGACGTATATGTTCTGCACGGTTTGTCGCGGAAGCATTGTTTCTCTCGAAGAAAAGCTCGAGAGTGAGAATGTGCATCTCGAAGTCAAAGCATGCTCGACAAATAGCTGCTGTGGGATGAGGGCTTTGTTGACCCAGGCTTGGTGTTTACCCAGATTCTATATACATTGGTTTATGATTAAAGTGCACCAATATGTTTGTTATAATCGTGGCTCTGCGACAGGCTATAAAGAGACATGCATGCCTTCCCAGCGGCGCTTTCCACTTCGGTTAAACTGTTCGTGTTTGCTTTTAAATAAGCAGTCGTTTCTTCCAACCCAACTCTTTCCATCGATACGGATGTATTTTTCAACATAGATGATACAAATATAGACAAATTGTATACAAATTATAAATACAAGAACGAAAGCGCGCTCCGCGCGCGCATTTCTCTTCTTTTTAAATATTATATAATTTATTATATTTTATTTCTCTAATCTCTCAAAATCTACTAAACGTTAAACTTTGTGAAAATCTCTTAAAATTTTCAAAAACTTCTTGAGATTCTTTTAAATTCAATGATAACAATTCAAATCCCATACAATTTTACAAAATCATTTTAATATCCTAAAAATTTCTTAAATTTCGTAAAAATCGTTAAAAATGCACATAAAAACCTTCAAAATCATTAATCTCTTGAAATTCATGTTAAAATTAATGAAAATCTCTAAAAAATTTCTAGCAATCTCTGGAAATTTCTCAACTCTTAAAATCTCTTAAAATCATTAAAGATTTCATAAAATTCCATGAAATCCTTAAAAATATTACAAAATCTTTTATAAATTAGAAATATTTTTTGAAAATCCTTAAAATTATTAGAAATATTGAAAAATTACATAAAATCCCTCGCAATTTTTAGAAATCTTTTAAAATAAAAATGTTTTAATTTAAATTTAAATTAATCCCTTCAAACCCCTTGAAACTCCTTCAAACCGTTTTAAATTCCTCAAAATTTCACAAAATCTTTTAAAAATCAGAAAAATCTCTTGAAATACTTTTATGTATAAATTATTAGAAATCTCATAAAACTCCATCAAATCCATAAAAATTCCACAGAATCTGTTAAAAATCGAAAAATTTCTTGAAAACCCTTAAAAAATTTACAGCTTTTTGAAAACCCTTAAAATTTTACGAAAACCTTCGAAATCTTTGTAAAGTCTACAAAATCTTTTAAAAATCATAAATAGCATTCGAAATCCCTGAATAAACTTCCCTATAAAATTTTAAATTCCTTATTTAAATCCCACAAAATACACATTTTAAAAGTCATAAAATTACCTTGAAGTCCGATTGAAATCCGATCAAAGACGTGAAAAATGCTAAAAATTCCCAGAAACTTCTTGAAATTCTTTAAAATTCTAGGATAACATTTAAAATCCCATTATCTCCATTGAAATCTTTAAAAATTCGATAAAATTCCTATTCTTTTCAATGTATTTCGAGTTTAGACTTATGACAAAGTGATTATTAACGAAACCAAATTCAATTCATGCGGAATTTACGATTCGGCAAGTATCGATTATCGAAAATCACTATCGATACTTACACGACGAATCAGGAGGAGTGGTGCGGAATAGACGTTACGATATTTCGACTTCGACTTAATCATCTTTTTAGAATAAATACAAATTATAAATACACAAATATAGAAATAAAGCTTTTTAATTTTGATCCTTTCAACTTTTCATTATAATAGACTTAAAATTTAGAAGTCTCAGTCGGTGACAGCACGAATCCAATTAATGTCTAAAAAACATCTTGATTCTGTGAAACTCGGGTTCATTATATTTGATAAAGATAAGAGGATGAGGGACCAATATTCTTTTCTGTGACTAGCACTATGGCACATTGGTATTTTGCAGTTTTCCTTGAACATTTGTTCGTTGGAAGAACGAGCTGACCAAGTGGATTGAAACACACCGCAGAGAGAATGAGAATCAGGATAAGTTCTATGGGCTACTCGAGAACACGAGGGAGTGTATATACTTTGGGAAATGCAAGTCTGAAAGCTCAGCTTACTGGATTGTTCAAGGGGTATAGGTACATATATTGAGAATTGAGACTGTATGACCCTAACAATAAGCCAAATAGTGTCTAACGAAACCGAAGCGGGAAGAATCGAATCTTCTGCTGCAGCTTACGAAAGGTAGAAAAGACGCCCCGCTCGACAATCAATACCTGACCTTTTATTAAAAAAGAAAAAGCGGATATCTCTTCGAGAAGAGAAAAATGATGTAGAAAATCCTGTAATCTCGAGCGTGTAATATTGAATTTATTTAAATGACAAAGAAATTAATTTAACTTAGACGTTATTAGAGGCGTCTGACCATAAACTACTTGATCTACTTGAGTGTAGTACTATTCGTTTACTCTCACTACTTAAAAGATGTTATTCTCAATATTTCATAAATTATACTCACAGAATTGGGTAACAGGTAGTGTAGATAAATTGTGTACTCACCTAGAACAAAAGAGATAAAACATAATTAGTTTTGCATTTTAAATCATTTTATATTTACATTTTTATATGTAAATTGCCAAAACGGAATTATATGCTAGATTTCGATACTCTCTAAAACTGAATCAGTCAAATTCCACTGATTTTCAGTGACTCTTTTCTCACGATTTTAATCAGTGAAAATTCACTGAGAATCAGTGAAAAGTCACTGAAATTTTCAGTCATCTTCAACAAACTACTAAAAATTTCAGTGACTTTTCACTGATTTCCAGTAGAGTTTTCGCTGATTAAAATCTTGAGAAAAGAGTCACTGCAAATCAGTGGAATTTGACTGGTAATCAGTTAAATTTCACTGATTCAAGTTTAGAGAGTATACATATATGTTTTACGTAGTTAAATTTGGACTGTACTATTCTGGAGCACATCCTCACCTTGGATATTTATTAGTGTCCTAAAAAAATGTCAACCTCACCTAACATAAAGCACAGAGTCAATCGAATTTCATCCCTTAGTTTGCTACCGAGATTCGATAAATTTCTCCCTAGTGCAGATATACCTGGCAGCCTTTCCTCCCTCGCATTATCGACTTCAAGAAGGATCGAAGGGAATCCCGCTGATGCTTTATCCATCGTCATACATCGTTCGCCGTGAAATCGTCGAATATACATTTGGTGGAGGGTAGAGAGCTAGACACAGCGCAGGCGACGTTCGAAGAAAACGGGAAGAGTCAGACAAACGACGATGGAGAGAGAGTTGCAGACTGGGAAAACGGGAAAGAGTTGAGTCGAGTCTAGTCGCGGAGGGAAGAACAAAGTGAAAGCTAAAAGCGTACGTATTTAGGATCGATGTCGGCTCGGTCACAGTAATTTATCGTGTCCCCTTTTCCTCTCTGGATTTCGATTACTTTGGAGTGCCCGCTTCGCTACTCTTGACCATTCGTGTACCAAAGTTAAATCGAGATCACTGTGTGTTCGTCCGTTGAGCCATCGCCATCGCCATCGCCATCGCCATCGGCCCTCCTTCTGTTTCTGTTCTCGCGTAAAACACACACTTCGGATTTCGAACTACGCGTTAATACCGACAATATCTGCCACTGCAGCATCCATATAGATCCAGCGATCTATCTGGATGTCCTCTACACTATGTGTATATTCGGGACACCCCTCTCCTTACTCTCTCAATTACATCGATGTCCGTAGCATCAACATCGTCCTCCAACAATCAAGATTCCCAATTGATTCCACCAGAAGCCATACAGTCGAACTAGATTGCTGGGTTACGTAATGTAACGGCAGTACAATAGCAGAGGCTCAACCAAGCCTCCAGAGAGCGGACAAACTTTGATTTATGAACGCTACGATGAAACTTTGCGATGTTGAAACAACTTCGATATCTTACAAATTGAGAATTTAGACAATTGTTCTGGCTCTTGTGGAGCAGAATGGGAAAGTAGATGAAACTAGTCGATTGTTTAAGGGAGAAATCCCGATGTAAAATATCAAAAAATTGATTTTTTTTGGTTTAAACTATAACTTCACTGTTAAAAATGTTTGCAAAATTAATATACTTCACTCAAAAAAACGCCTAGTTAAGTTAACTAGAATTTTGGGTTAAATATACCCTAACTATTTTTTCTGGTTAAAGTAACCAGAATTCTGGTTGATTTAACTAGCATTCTAGTTATTTTATCTAGCAATTCTTATTAAAATAATCAGAA
Source organism: Synergus umbraculus (assembly GCA_900474325.1). Taxonomy (NCBI): domain Eukaryota; kingdom Metazoa; phylum Arthropoda; class Insecta; order Hymenoptera; family Cynipidae; genus Synergus; species Synergus umbraculus. Next base: position 14,128 of record UCOK01019420.1, read on the forward strand.
TTCTGGGGTGCGATTCTGTAATATCATTTTCACTTTCACCTCACTTCAGGTCTTGTCAAAATTCACGGCGGATTTGAATTTTAGAATTTCCAAATCCATGACGTTTTTCAATTTTCAGAAACTATCAACGAAGAGAAAAGTCATATTACATATATTCCAATTTCCTACAATAAATTTTAATAAATTTTTTAGAAATTCCAAAATTTCAAATCCGCTGTGAATTTTGACAAGACCTGAAGTGAGGCGAAAGTGAAAGTGAAAGTGAAAATGAAATTACAGAATCGCACCCCTGGTTATTTTATACAGAAAAAATAGTTTGGGTATATTTAACCCAAAATTCTAGTTAACTCAACTAGGCGTTTTTTTGTGTGTTTTAATATACATTTTGTAAAGTCATTTGCATATACTGTAAATTAAATTTAATATATTACCATATGTTTTAGAATTAATATAAAACCATATTAAAATTAATATAAGGGTATATTAATATTAATATAAGATATATTAATGTTAATAGAAAGTATATTAATTTTAATATGGCTGTATATTAATTCTAAAACATAATGGTATATTAAATTCAATTTACAGAATTTGCAAATGACTTTACTCACAGTATATTAAATTTTGATCAGTTTTTTTTTAACAGTGTTGGCAAAAAGATACGATTGAAACCCATAAAATATCGATAACTCTTGATATTTTTTCCAACAATTTTCACTGTGAAAAATTTAAAGGCGTTTTTCTTGGTTTCTAATTTTTCAAAACTACCCGATTCATCGATAAAAAAGTATTTGATCTATCGATTGGACCTTGTGTATACTTAATTTAAAATCCCTTATTTGTAAGAGTTCTTAAAAATCTCTTAAACATGAATTCCTTTAAAATTCCGCGAAATATCCTGAAATATTTTGAATTCCACAAACATCACTTTAAATTCGTCAAAATCCCTTAAAATTCTTAGAAACACTTAATACTTAAATACTATAATTTAAAATGTTACAAATTTCGAGTTGAAAATTTAAAACTTGCAAAATTATAGCTTCTTGTGCATGTCTGACATTAACTAACTTATACTACTGAGAGATTCCAGGTCAGAAATATATCAAAGTTGTTAGCCATATGGGCGATTTTCTTTAAACTAGGGGAAATAATAGTGTAAGGTAGGTGAGACATTGTACTAGAATATTTTTGAAAATATTTCAAAATTGTAGGAATTACATCACTTTGAATTTTTTTGAAGAATTTTTTTGAAAATACTACAGCTCATACATTTTCTAATCGATTTTAACAAAATTTATAGGTCTTTTGTAGAATTTAGTGAACTTTTTTCTGTAAAAATTTAGAAAAGAAAAATTCAAAATTTCAAGTAAAAAAATGCAAAAAAAATTGTGATTTTTATTTTTCATTTCGAGTTTGTATTTTTTTTTTGTACCTTTTCTCATACAAATTATTCCTCATGATTTTATGAAATGAAAAATCAAAATCAATTTTTTTTTTGCATTTTTTTACTTGAAATTTTGAAGTTTTCTTTTCTAAATTTTTACAGAAAAAAGTTCACTAAATTCTACAGAAGTATTTTCAAAAAAATTCAAAGTGACGTAATTCCTACAATTTTTTGAAATATTTTCAAAAATATTTTAACTCAATGTCTCACCTACCTAACACTATTATTTCCCCTAGTTTAAAGAAAATCGCTCATATGGCTAACAACTTTCTGTCTAAACTTGAATCAGTGAAATTTAACTGATTGTCAGTCAAATTCCACTGATTTGCAGTGACTCTTTTCTCACGATTTTAATCAGTGAAAAATCTACTGGAAATCAGTGAAAAGTCACTGAAATTTTTAGTAGTTTAGTGAATACTGATTAAAATCGTGAGAAAAGAGTTACTGAAAATCAGTGGAATTTGACTGATTCAGTTTTAGAGAGTTGATATTCCTGACCTGGAATCTCTCTACTTGATAATAAACTCAGTGGGCACAAATGCCTCAAGACGTTTTTAGGACGTCGTAAAAATGTCCTAAGTCAGGTCAAATAACGTTCTAAAAACATACAATGTTCCAAAGACGTTTTTAGGACGTTTTTAGAACATTGGACGTTTTTATGGACGTTCTAAAAAAGTCTTTTGAACTTTACGTCCTAGAAACGTTTTTAGGACGTTCTAGAAACGTCTTTAAATTTCGTGCCCACTGAGAAGATATAAAAAAATCCAGATTCAGAGTGCACTGAAAATGATAAAAAATATTTCTTTCATTGTGGAATTTGCTTAATTTTAATACACAGATTTTTGCTCTAGGCTTTGAAGATAGTGGGGAAGATAAATCGAGATGGTGTGGAGTATATGCGTGAGAGCGTACAGGCGGCTAAAGTGCGATAAGGAGAGAAAGTAGATACGAGGCTCATTAAAGCAGGAATGCTGATTGCGTAAACCCAGGGGTGAACTGACCTTCCTATATGCACACGCCAAACGACCATACACTTTCATTGGATCATCAACATTTCTAATCGAAATTCATGCGTGCAACAATATTGCCAAATGGATTTACCCTCCACGATTTTACTCTCTTAATTAGAGACGGACTTTTCAATTAAATCTTTTCGGTTGCGAGGGCATTTCCGCTCTCTGGCAATTGTACATGGTCCACTGTCCGCCAAACCCCAGGATGAATATGATTTTTTGACGGCGATTCACCGTTTTTGTTCGGTCATTAAAAACCTTTCAATCCCCGGCTCATCGCATACGTCGACGCAGCTCGTTCGTGTAAAAATGTTTCTGACGACCACAGATTTCTGTCGTAAAAAAAAAAAGTTTTACTGGCAGCCAAGTGAAATCGTCGACATAACAGAAGGGCGGACGTCCCTAAAGGGTATATCGGTCCGAAAATGTCCGTTCATGTTATGACGCCACGAGAAATGGTACGCGAAAAATGAGAATTTGGAATAAAATGGATGCCGCGGAAGTGGCTTAGTTTACCTTTTCGAAAGAGCTTTTGTTTTTATTTTAACGAGAAATTTGGTTTAACGGCTGAGAGATAACGTCACTGTTTCATCGGGTTTAAAATCTATCATTTCGGAAAAATGGAAATCATAATAAATTTTGGAATTGCAACTCACAAAACGGTAAAGCAAGAGAAAGGAAACAATACAAATCAAGCACTGGACCTGTAAAAATAATTATTGTGTATATTTAAAATGATAATAATAGATTTGTTAAAATTAATACGAGATTTTGTTCTATGAAATGACTGGTACCTATCACCTCCTTACTCTACTTTTATGGCACTTTTTTTTTGTTTTGTTTTTTTTAATTTTCTTGTAATTGTCACGATAGTTGTAATAATACAGTTTCGTGCAACTTATTTAAAAAATACAGTATTTATACTTATTTCTCTTCAAAATAAAGTGTTATTTTCCAATAGACTTTATAAAATAAACAACCTTCTATTCCGCCTCGCTTTCCACATTTTCATCCGCTGTTTTCAGCCCTTCTCCTACAGTAACAACAACGACTTCCCAACTGGAATGAGATAATTACTACTCTTTCAAAACAAACATCTTAGCTAAGTTTCTGCAATTTATGCGAATGCAATTGTTTAATGTTGTTTTTAAACTAGAAGCGTAAAGTGCCGGCAACAAAAAATTGAGAATCTAATTTGAAAATAGAAGGTCGGAAAACAAAAAGAGAGAAAAAAAGAAAATACGGAAAAAAGAAGATAGTAAAAAAAAAAATAATCAGAGGGTGTGATATTCGCAGTGTGTACCTCGCTAAAGTGCTGAAAAGTGTTTCAATGTGTACAGAGTTTCCGACTAATCGGAGCGTTAAAGCCTCGATCCGTGCCTTTGGAGGGAATTTCTGTTTTCATTGCATGCAGTCCAATATATAGAATATTTTTCAAATGTTTGAATTTAAATTTAAATCGATTATTCCTTGTTTCACTATTCCATATTTTTTGCCAATTACAATTCTTTTGAGAAAATTTTAGTTTGTAAATAAACCTCTGTTTCAATCAATGTTTTTGTGGAACTGAAAATTAAATCATTTATAATAAAGCTTTCAATGAAAAAACACAAACAATATAAAACGCTCCAAGCAATCAGATTATTTGCTGTTACGAGAAATTACGTAAAAGCTAACAAGAAAATCCATTACTTTTTCCATCCGAATGTTAAAAAGCTGTGAGCATCAATATTTAGAAATTTATTATTAGAGAAATCCAAAAAAAGTTGTCTACACACTGAAAAATTTTCGAAAAATTCTCTTAATAATATGCAAATAGAAATCTGCATAAGGACTTAAATAAATATTTCCTTCCGAGAAAGCAAACAATACCTAAAATCTGTTTTTCTTTTTTCAAAGGGATCCTGGGCCATCAATAAAAGACTTGTTTTATCTCCACAACACCTGAGACTCAGATTTTTGACGAAAGTTCGTCTTTGAAAGTTCAAATAAAAAACCTGGGAGATCCACGTGTCGAAAAGATAGAAAAAACGAGCTAAACCAAGTTTCTCGAGTAGGGTGTCTGCAGGTGATGCTCACATATACTCTCAAGCCTGAAAGGCGAAAATTCGCACTATGCCAAGAACTGACGTCGAAGTCTTATTCCAGCGAACAACGAATTCCATTACCATCGAGCAAGTCGAACGAGTCAACACGCTTTCCCAGCCGTCTTTCATTTCGTCTACTTCGCTTGCTCCATTCGCATTTGCTATTCGCCCCCTCCTCTATTTTCTCTTATCCAGGTGCTCGTCATTTCCTTATCAAAGAAGCAGCAGGACTGTAAATGGCTATCAAATTTTATGAAAACGATCGTCGCGAGAAACAAGATTCTCAGATCTGCGTCTTTTTCTGTTTCTGAAAAAATTTCCGGATTCGGGAAGATTTCGGACAAGATTCGGGCCTAATTTTAATTATTGCAAAAAAAGGAATAGTAATCTCAAAAAAAAAACGATTTAGAGAGAGATTGTAAAACATTTTAAACCGATTGGCAGAAATAGAAAAAAATATCGCGCGCTTTTCCCTAAATGTTTATCAAGAACAAAAAATACACTTCAGCGCGATTTTCGAATGTTGCTTTTAATGGCGTTGATTAAAAAAATGGTCAGTGATGGTATTGGCAGGATGCTATTGGGACATTGCCGACACCCAGAGAGAAGCGAGAGAAAGCAACAGAAAAAAAAGATGAAAAAAAAACGATTCGCACATATACGCGCGGCGCCAAAGTGGCGAAGAGTGTTTCTCCATGTTCGAAACTAATCGATGCGTTAATCTCCCAACCTTTTGTCCCCCGATCACCCTTTCAAATCTACCCTGGTGACCGGCCAGCATCCGTTATCGAACGTTTCCCCGCAAAAGTCGAACTTTCGAGACGATATTATTCAAAGTGCGCGCATTTATATAAGTATCCGTCCATTAGTATTCAATATGATCAGGGATTCTCAAAACTTTCATCCACAAATCAATCTACTATTTGAGACAAAAAGAAATTAATTACTCGAAATCAGGGAAATTTCACTGATTCAATATTAGATCACACTCAGAAAAAAACTTGTTTTAAATCAAAACTTTTATTTTAATAACTTAAATTTAAAATTTCTTTATATTAAAGAAAACTTTCTTTCTTTTAAAATAATTTTGTTTGATTCAAACGAAGTTTCTTTGATTCAAACAAAATTATTTTGAATTATTTTAATTTAAAATTAAAATAATTTAAATTAATTTAAATTTAACCGATTCAAATTCCAGGCGTTTTCCCGGTTTTTCAAGGCTAAATCCTTGATTTTCCAGGAAAGTAAAAATGCACTTTAATGCTACATCATACATTTACTATTATGAAGTTAACATATTAAATCAACAAATCTAACATATTATAGAGTTTCCCAGTGGGTAAAAAGACATTGACATCCTTAGGACGTCCATGACATCTCTCTAAATCTGAATCCACGAAATAACTTTAAAATCCCTTGAAATACGTAAAAAATCTTTTATAATTTACGAAAACTTTTAAAAATTCCCTAAAATTTCACAAAATCTTTAAAAATTCATAAAACATCTCATGAAAACATTTAAGATTCCATGAGGAACATTAAAATCCCTTAAAATCACTTTGAAAAATTAAAATTTCTTAAAATTTTTACAAGCTTTTTAAAGTCCTTTAAAATTCCTTAGAATTCCTTACAAATTCTTTGAATTCCCTAATCTTCCTTAAAATCCTTTATAATTATTGAAAATGTCAAGGAATCATTAAAAACTTAGATAATCTCAGAGAATACCTGGAAATTATTTATAATCCTTCGAAATCTTTGAATAGTTTTTAAAATTTGTTAAATAAATTATAAAAGTTATATATGTAATAATGCACGTATTTACTCAACTACTAATCAGATTTAATTTTGAGCAACTAAGTTACTCAATCAAATTATAAAATATCAAACAATAACTGAAGTGTATTAACTTATTTCTTTGGTAGACATTATTTGCTATGACAAAAAACGAAAATAGTTTATAAAAGTAGGTTCTTGACAAAAATTCCAGGATTAAAAAAAATTCCAGGCGTATTCCCGGTTTTTTCCCGGTATACAAAATTCCAAGCTTATTCCCGGTTTTTCCCGGTAGTAGATACCCTGTAGTATATCAATACTATAATTTCTTTGATTTAAATACAGTTTCTTTGATTTAAAGAAACTGTTTTCTGGGTGCAGTGAAATTTCACTGATTTTTCACAGATTCAAGCTCAGAAAGATTATTCTGCAAGAAAAATTTCGCTAGAAGAGAGAAAAAAAAGTCATTTAAATGATAAAAATGTATTTAAAATATTGACTGATAAATTACTAGAATGAAGATTTTTTAAATTCCTTATCGGCGCCACTCCGGCAGGAAAAGCTTTAGATGCGTGTTCCGGAAGAGATGACACTCATTTTCCCGACCGTTGACTTTAGATGGTTGCGAACCTGCAGAACTCTGCTTTACCCCGTAAGACACGGATAGACGACCTTCTACTCCTCTCCCCCCCCCCAATCTCCCCCCGTTTCTTGCCACGATTCTCCCTATAGTACTCTTTCTCCCTCGTTCACTCACTCTCTCACTCTCATTCACTTGGGTTAGTCGCCCCTTCCATCAGTTGAAATTGCTTGGCGCAGTCGTGAAATTTTAGTACCACGAATCCTCGACTGTCCTCGGGTAACTCGAGAACGAAAATATGTAATGCGGTTACAGAGGACCACTCGAACTATATCGACCATTGTGATACTTGCCCCCGAGGGAAAAGCAAAATCAACTTCATGGGAAAACGATGTAACATTGCCACTGAGTGTTGGGAATCTTGTATTACCAATTTGGATGATTTTTTTCCTCATGAATTTAATAAAACGAATCTCGAAACGTTTAATTTGATAAGGCAAATTGACAAGGGATGGAGAATAGATTTGTTGCGTAAAATCACTGATATTGAACTAATTATGTATAATTAAGAGAAACCGTATAAGTTTAAGGCTCTTCTTGACTAAACATTTTTAAAATGGTTTTAAATAAATTAAATTATTTGTAAGTCTTAAATTTCATCAGTAAATAGATAACTTTTGTTTTTCAGAGGTCTCTAAGAAGCTTCATTATTTTATTTAATAAAAATCATGTATTTTTCTTTTCACTCGAAGTGAAATTATGGCAGCCTTCTAAAGATATTTTTTCTTAGTTAACCGTCCAGAAACTTCAGAAATATATTCTTTCCCATTATTCAATTTCACAATTTTACTGAATATAGCTGAATAAATTCAATCATTCATACAAGTTAAAAAAAGAACTTATAAAAAATTCCATTACAGGAAGATGACTTATTTTAAACTGATGCATTCTTTATTATTATTGAAAGGGTAATTGCTTTATATTCTTTTTTTATCATTCATATAATTAATTCAAAGAAAATTCTTTTGATTGTAGAATGAATTGGATTTTATATGCAGCTATTACTTTGTTATAAATTTATCAAAAGTTTTTGAGTAAATCAACTAAACTACAAATGAAAGTTCTTATAAAGTTAAAATTGTCGATAGATTTCGAATTCAAACGTCCGTATAAATTCTTACATCTTTTTAATCATTATGGAAATTCATCGCTTGCTTATTTCGAATAATCTTCATTTTATAGTACAGTAACTTTTGCAATTCTGCAAGGAGTTTAAACAATAAACAAAAATAACGATTCTTCAAGAGTAACGAGGCAAAGTGGTTCAGTATGCTCAACAAATGTTTTCTTCCGCCTTTTTTTCAACGACTCAGTTTCATTGCAACGTTCTACCATTCATCTATTCAGACTTACAATAAAGAGTTTTAACGTAGCTGGATAATGGAGAAATTATTCCGTAAAAATACACCCACAAGTGCCCTTTAAGTTTCCTGTCTTTTGCTTGTTGATGCTCTTCCCCGGGTATTTACACAAACCCATTCAAATAAATCAGTGTAACAGGACAAATGAAATTTCCTCCCGAGTAAATTTCGTAATCTTATTGTTCTCAAGAAACGGTTGTCAATTGCTATGAAGGTTTAACAAATTTCCTTGAATATTATATGCTATTCAATTCCTTGAAATGCAAATTTTTGAAATTTAATTGGATATTTAATGAAACCAGTAAAAGCAAAATTTTAGGCCTCGAAGTTTGGGGATTTTTATTCATCTTTTTTACACTGAGAAAAATGTTTGGTGCGGACAAAAAAAATTTGTTACTATAGAAGCAACAAAAATTGTTTGGTTGTGCCAACCAAATCTTGGTTCTTTCAACAAACTTTTTGTTGAACCAAGAAAATTCATTTGAACCAACAAAATCTCAATTTTGGTTGAATTAACAAAACTTTGGTTGGTTCAACAAAAATTTGGTTGGCACAACCAAAAATCTTTGTTACTTCTATAGCAACAAAATTTTTTGTTGTCCGCACCAAACTTTTTTCTTAGTGTACGCTCAGGGGTTGATTTACCGAGTCAACCTAGAGGGTTTTCGGTTGATTAAAACTGTATTTGACCTCTTTGAACATTATATGGAAACAAACCTAGACGCTTTGGTGATCGAAGTGTTTTTGATTTTTTTATATCAAATGGAACTATCTAACGCAATAAAATTTTACATCTCGTGCTTTTTACAAAAAAGATAATTTTTCATTGTCGTAAACGTTGAAAAATTCAGTTTTATGGACAAGTCAGCGAAAAATGGATAATCATAGTGTCGAGGAAGTATTAAATGTAGGATAACGGAAAAGTTTGATTAAAAATCATCTACGAAGAATGATGGATATCTTTGAGAGAGGGCCTTATTCGATGGGGTGGGTTACTGAGAAGAAGAACCCCCTTTTTTCCAGGGGGAGTTTGGACAAATGGAAGATAAACGAAAGAGAGAGAAAGAGAGAAGAAGAGAGAGTGGAGATTCTTCAAACATGAAAAGATGGAAAGGAGAAGCTGAGAAAGTGTCTGAAGAGATGATGACATGGAAGCCAGTGAGAGGAACGACGAAGGAGTGAGCGAATGATAGGGAAGGGACTGAGGGGGGCAGGAAATTGGGGGGAGGGATGGTAGAGGGTAGTGAATTAAAGCGGTTCGTCCTCTCTAACGAAGTCAACACCGTCGAGAGAACGGATGAAGCGACGACATCGTCGTCAACCGGAGACTACCGTAACAAGCGTAATCTTATATAAGATGGCGAGGGTCAATTGTAGGGTTGGGGTTGAACCTCAGACCGGGTGGAGTCGAGTTATGCCTCTTTCCAGGCTTCCCGGTTTCCTTCTCACTCCCACCACCATTAAAATGATAAAATAATGTTTGCGATGGTAAGTGCCAGTAAAGCCTGCCGCTTACCACCCCTACTTCAACACCACAAACCACCCCCGGTATAATAAGCCCCCGACTTTGTACCATCTTGCCGTACAACTTACTTGACGCTCTCGCTTCCTCCCCTCGCGATTTACGAATGCCGATTTTTTACAGGTTCATGTCACATTGAGGATCAACGATTAAAGTTTAGAGGGTATTTTTAAGGGGAAACTTTCCAAAGTTTATTTTACTTTTATGAATTTAGTCTAAAATATAAGAGGGTAGTTAAAATTCTTTATTGGAAATTCTCCATTCGGGTGGTGGATTTAAAATCGCGAAATCAAGTTAGCCTGCGAAGTTTGTCAGCGAGAGAAATGGTCGTTCAAAAATGTTTGGAAAAATATTTGGGGTTTTTCTAGAGTCAATGTTTAGAGAAATTAACATTTTGGATTGAATCTCCCCTTAAACGTAATATAGGAAGTGAGAAAGTAAAGAGCTTAAATAATTGAGGGATTTTATATCTTTTTTTTTTAACAGAGTAAAAGTGCACTTTCGCAAGGACCTTTTATTTTACAAGAGGTCCTTGACATTTTTTTTTTATTTAAAAGATTGTTTACAAGAAGTGGATATTGTAATTCAAACAATATCGCTTTTCCAAGCGATGGAAAAGTTTTCAGCAGAAATTTTCAAGTGGGCTATCTTGCCTTATCTTTTGCCACGGCTTGTCTGACTTTCAGTTTCCTTCGCGATTCCAGCGCTTATTGAACTACCTAAGTTCTACTTACGCCTGCAGTCATGGTGTTAGCTTTGGTTTGGGGTTTGGTCGCGCCAAGCCGCATGTTTGCGGTATTGCTGTCGGTGTTCCAGAGTAGATTCTACATATATATACCATCTACCATCTATCCTAGCGTGTCTATATAGATCTATATGCATCCTCCGGTTCCGGAGACGGATTCAAGCTCAGTCTGAGCGCGAACAATGGAAAATAATCATATGCCGGACAAACATAGTTAGGATTAGCCAATGATCTCGATTATTGGCTTTTAGCGATTAATCTTTTTATCCTTTTCTCCTCAAATTCAAAATTTAAGAAAATAGAATTCGCCTCTGTTTACATCCAGCCTATTGAGAATTTTCGACATTTTTAGAAATAAATGATTTCTTTATTATTTGTGTTAGAATCACGCAAACCTGCATCACAGATATCGCCTTAATGATACAACGTGACTACAAACTATTCTCAAGTTCATTATACATTCCTGTCTGGAGTAAAAGCGAATCGAGGATAACGAACCTCTCGAGAATTGTTGGCGTCACTAACGGCCCAGAGGATCAATTGAAAAATCGTTTGGGCTAATTAATTGAAGAATAATTTAACGAGAAATTGAAAGACCACTAAAGAAACAAGAATTCGGGTCAAGCGGACTTGAAGAATAAATAAGCAGTACTGAAATACTTTAAAACAATTAAAACAAAACGAAAATTTACATTTTACCTTCAGCTTTCTTTATTCTGTCTTACAAATTAAAATTAATTTTTTGTATCAGTGGAATCGAGAGTAAATTAAATCCACCATAATTAAAATTACAATTCTTAATTATATATTTGCAATACGTATTTTATTCTTTGTGAATTTCTTCCATTGAATGGGCATTTATTATGTCCATATCTCATTCTTAATGAAGAAATTGATTCACAGTATAAGTCATATCTGGAACGATGATGAAAAGCGATCTCTGAAGTAAAGGAAATGATATGACAAAGAAGCTGAAGCGAAGACGTTTATACCGTAGGAAATCCTGATAGTTTCAAGAAGGGTAAAGAAGGAAAGAAATAAAATAATCCGCTTCTCGTGCAAGGATCAAATAATATATTTCCTTATCTAAAATCGTTTCCTCGTCCTATTTTCTAGAGTCGTACCAGAAGAGAGCCAATCTCCCGTGTTACCACTGCACAAGGGACGGTAGAGCCGGTATCGCAGAATAATACCAGTAAATCGAGAAATCCTCTCTTAACTCCCACTGTATCGTTTACCGTCGAACAAAGGGCAACGCTCCAGGAAAATTTACATTTTCGCCGCGGTTCGATTCGATGTTTCGTTCCACCGGGTCCGACTATTTCTACCCTCCTGTAATACTTGCTTCGCGAACCAACAGATACCCACTTAAGTGGGTACTCCTAAGTATCAACTATGTATCTCACAACGAGTTTTCCGTTTCTACAGCCAATTTCTCCAAGGCACGAAAGTCACGAAGAAAGCTACGAGATGAGAAAACTACTTGAAACTGCACTTCTTGTCGAGAATATTTGACTGTCTTCTTAGACAACGGGGAAACAATTAACAAATGCAATTGTCTTGATCTCAACAGGTTATCAGATCACCGACAATTTATACGATTTCTCTTCGGAAAATTATATTCTTCCTCTAAAAATTTTGTAATAGATGTTGGAAAAATTCTTGAATCTCGATTTATTGAATTTTATTAGCATTTATTAAGACTACAACAGTTCTTCAAAGTTTAAAATTATTTTTGTCACGCTTAACTTTTTGCGAAATCTGTAGCTAATTTTAATGAAAGATTGCAAAGTTCACTCTTGAAATTAAAAATATTAAATTTTTATAAAATATCAATCATATCACTCAGAAAAAAGTTTGTTTGAATCAAACAAACGTATCATTGATATAGGATCAATGAAAAAATTTATTTGAATTAAACAAAATTTGTTTGATTCAAAGAAATTTTCTTTAATTCAAAAAAATTGATTTCATCATATTAAAGAAAATTTCTTTGAATCAAACTAATTTTGTTTAATTCAAACAAACTTTTTTCTGAGTGTACCTAAACTTTTAGTTTCGAGTGAATTTTAAAACAAGATTTTTAATTACTTTCATTTTGAAATTAGTTCTATAAGGACATATGTTACTTATCATACGAACAAATGTAATTTCGCTAACTTTATGCTCGTAGAGGTAGATTAATTAATTAATTAATTAATTAACGGAGGTAGATTGCACATAAATTTAGCGAAAAATATTTATTATAGCAAACGTGAAACTAAATTTGCTCTTATTATAATTATCACATGCTCTTAAACCTTCAAATCTTTATGAAAATTCTGAAAAAAAATTTTAATATTGCAAAATATTCATATTGGGTTGAAGTTTCAGACGTCTAGTCTGACGATTTTTTTTATGTACTCCAAATTTTTATTTATTTACTAGGAGCAGTTTTAGAGAATTTAGAGGAATTTGCTAAAGATTTTAAATAATATTAAGGAATTTCAAGAGATTTTATAAGATTTCAAAAATTATAAAAGGATTTTAAGAGATTTATAGTAATTTTGAAAAGAGTTATTAATAGATTTTTTTCAGAGATTTAACAAAATTTCAAGACATTTCAAGAGATTTTAATGAACTTCCAGGAATTTTTATATATTTTAAACAATTTTAAGATATTTACAGATGATTTAAAAGTTTTTAAAGAATTTCAGGTAATTTTAAGGGATTTTAAGTGATTTCATTTGATTTACTCTACATTAGAATAAATACTTTACAATTTCTTAAAATCACTTAAAATGTTTTGAAATATTATATATATTTTGAAAATTTTTAAACAATCTTGAATTCTTTTGAAATACATTGGAATTCCTTACAATTAATCAAAATACTAAAATAGTAACTAAAATCTCCTGAAATCCTTTGAAATTCCTTAAAATAACTTAAAATCTGATCAAATCTTTTAAAATGTCTTGAAATCTTGTGAAATCTATAGAAATTTCTACAAATCTCTGAAACATTCTTTTTTATAACTTTTTCAAACTTTTATAAAAAAACCCTTGAAATCTTGTGAAAACTCTTGAAAATTCTTAAACTGTTTTGAATTCTTTTAAAAATCCTTTGACGTTTCTTAAGATATATCTTGAAATTCTCTAAAATAAAAATTTAAAATTTTGAATTTAAATTTAAAATAAAGTAATTAATTTCTACTACTAAATTTAATTTCTATTAGTAAATAAAAAAATAATAATATAATTTTGGGAACTTTTTTGATATTCTAAATCCAAAAAGTGCAAAAATAAAATAAAACAAAAATTTTCGTCAGACTATATGTCTGAAACTTCAATCCAATAATATTCATGTAGAATTTGCTATTTATGCAAAACAGGTAATACGATACCATAATTATAATTAGCAAGATAATTTGACTTCTGGATTATGCAAGAGACGATGCTGCAACATATTACTGATGATCGTAGGGTAATAACGTTGATCTCAGACAAGGGTGTGAGAAGGGACTAAAAGTGTGTTTAGCTTTAGCGATCCCCAGTGACCCTTCTACAGGACTCTAAAGAGTAGTAAGCGACGTGCGAGGTAAGCCGTAACACAGGAGGGTAAGAGCCACGTTTGTGATATCGTCTCGATCTACGACGGAAAACTATTGACAGAGATATATTTCTCCTCAGAAACAGGCTATTTCGCACCAAATGGAAATCTTTGATTGAATTACATTTATTTTACACAGAAGAAGATCCTTATCTATTTTATTACGTCCGAAACTCAGCTCTCGCACTATCATTCTGAAGAATATAAAGATTCTTTATCTACAGAATTCATTTCACCCGATTAAAACTTGGAAAACGATTTAATACTCTTCATTTTTATGGAAAATTCGAAATTTCAAATGTCTGCAAGTCTTACTCTCAATTTGATTACATCTTTTGGCTTCTTTGCTTTTTATTCCTAGAAACTTTCGCCAAGTTTGTTCAGTTCTTTCAAGAAAGATAATTTTTCGACCTTTTTTTTGTGGACGACAAATTGAGTTTTGTTTCAGTTCCGCAAAGAAACTAAGGGTTTGTAAATACTTGCACTGATTACAAGCTCCTCGTTAGTCGAATTGCATTAGCTGAATTAACCGATGTTTTTAAGTGTAACAAACGAAATTTAGACTTTGCCCGTGTGTTTTTTTTTCTTTACTTAATTTGACAAAGCCAAGTTATTCTAACTTAATTTATTGTATTCTCTCACTGAACTTTAAAATACTCCGAAATAAATTTATTCCTCAGGAAAGAAAACTCTTTACTTATCCACAGAGAGTTTTTCTTATGTAATATTAAGTATAATTAATAATTAGGCCAATAAATTGCCATGAACTGAATTTCATTACCGATATTTTCAAGTTAAATAAATAAAACGAGAATTTGTCGTGTAAACTTTGGTGAGAACATAACTTCTATCGGTGTCTTGCCTCTTCAATTTCAAATTCGAGAAGAGGGTCGAGAAGACTTTTATCGTGGTGCGACGTAGTAACTGGCAAAAGGCCAGAGAACATCAATTCAATCTTCGTGCGCCCTCTGTAGATGTAAAATTTCAACTGGTCGACCGTCTTTGAAATTCCGGTCTTCAGCGAAAATCACCTACCAACTTTACCTACGAGTACCTTATTTCCGGACCTATTCGACGAACCACGCAGAATTAGGATTCGAATTGCGGAGTTAAAGAATCAGAGTGGAAGAAATATTATTATAAAACGAGAAGAAATATATTCAATTTAAATTTAAATAAACAAAAAATTCTTTAAATTCATAACTTTCAAAGCAGCAGTGAACCGAACTATAATTTTTATGCACTTTTATATTTCATGCTACCGTAAATGTAGACATAGACAGTAGGCATATATGTAATTCTCAATATTGTAATAAGAACATGCAGATGTTCGCTTTCCTCTGTTTGTTTCGATTTTAATGAGATCCTCCAATGAATCACAACCATTGAAACTGACGAGTCCCATTTCACGAGCTAAGGCTCGACCATTCAATACAACAACATCATCTCTGACGAGATTTTCAGCCTGAATACGTACACCTCACTTGACTTTCCACTTTAGTAAATCTTTGAAACTTAAATTTCAAAGTAAATCTCGAATATTATAATAATTCGAAAACGTATATTTAAAAAGGAATTCAGGTGAAAAATCAGTGAACTTATGATTGGAAATATTACTTACTTTGTACGTTCCTAAGTCCTTGACAGTACAGCCTAATTTCACATTTCGTCCAGCTGGAACTGTTACATTCCCGATCTCGTCAATAAACTCTGGATCTGGGATAGTTGACACTGGAAAAATAAAAATAAAATAATTATTATTTCTTGTTAAATATGTTTGATATTGGTTTCACTTTAGCTAACAATAAACAACAAAAGGCAGTTTAAACGAATGATGCTGGGAGTATTTCTGACGATAGTCGACTTGACTTCCACTCAAACCCATCTCTGCTCATCATTTGTGATAGATCGATCCATATGGACTCGAAAGCGAGTGAGTAGTAAATACAGAATGAGTTATAGAACCTCGCGAGTTGGCTTGACAGCTTAGTTATTGAATACAAAATGCAATTTTTCACGTCTCTCTTCCAATCCCAAAATCTTATTTGCCAAGATGCAAGTTAGAAAACTACCAAAGCTGTGAAATTTTAAAGAAAGGAGAAAAAGGACTAATTTACAATTTAAATAAAAGTTGTAAACTATAAGTTAATCTTTCCGAGTTGAAATTTTGGTCTTATAGGATTCCCAATTGACAACATTTTGAAAAAAAAAAAAGAAAAGATAGAGTATTTATTCTCAATCCCGAGAGTGCAAATATATCCTACAAGCTGTGAGGAAATTGAGGTTTATCTCCTCAAGCTTGAGTGTGTTTTCTAAATCGGAACCACATCTTCAAGAATTCTGACTTACTTGACTTCCCCTAAAATCTCCTGTCTTTTCCTTATCTTCTATAGATATTGAATCTAAGAAAAATAGATCGAAATAAATGATTAAATGGATCGTCGATAGAAATCTGAGACTATAAAAGATTTCATTTAGTGCAAAATATTATCTGAAAATTCTGACATAAAGGACTCAAGGATTTTATTTATACAACATTTAGAATCGAGTTTATAACAGAATTCTATTTTTTACGCATCAGAACATAAATAGGAGAAAGGATTTAAGAACGAGAAGGTGATATCTGATGCAACTAGTGTAGCTCTCCAAGAGTCTATGGACCCAGTTACGAAGTGGATGTAGCGAGTAACTTTTAAGGCGGATCGAAGTGACTTTACTTGGCAAGGCGTAAGACTACTAGGAAATTCTCTTTGGGACACAGCCACCGACTTCACCATCCACCGTGTTCAAAAGGACTTGACAGAACGTGTCAGCTAGGGAAAATGTGAATCGTACTTTGAATTCTCCATATCTGTTTTTGGTTTACTTTTCTTAAATTTTTATATTAGTTAAAAGAGGCGCGCTCCCCTTTTAACTTTTCAACAGGCACTTGTTAATTTTGAGCTATTGGGATTTCAATGACAAATGAGTCAATTAATTACGAAATTTCGGAACATATACTCTCTAAATCTGAATTAGTAAGAAGTTACTAATGAAATAGTGCCAAATCGTTTACTAATACACTTTAGTAAGCATTTTTACTATCAGTTAGTTAAAAATACGTTACTAACTATCAGTTAGTAACGATAAGTAAATTAATTAGTGAGCCTTAATAAATGAATTAGTACTATTTTACTATGAATTAGTAGTTTTTAACCAATTGATAGTAAAAATGCTTAATAAAGAGTATTAAGTAAACGATTTAGCACTAATTCAAAAGTTACTGATTGATTCAGTGAACAAAAGTAACTGATTTAATCAGTACAAAGGGATAATGTGGACCGATAATTGGCAGCACTTGTACCTTCTTAATTTAGCGTGAGATTTAAATAATACTAAAAGTATCCTGCTTTTATGAAATCCAAATTAAAATTCCAACGTGAATAAAAATTGTTTAAAAATATGAAATTAGTCCTATTATTAAAAATTAAAAATTTTCTGCAGCAATATCGATATGTGCTACAGGAAATTTTCAATTTTTTATAGTGTTCGCATCGTGGTTCGCGTTTACACTTTTCATTGAAATTTATAAAGGTTATATCGGTTCACTAATTAAATTAGTAAGAACTTACTGATAATCAGTGAAATACTTAATCACTAATTAAATCAGTGAAATTTTCACTGATTCAAATTTAGAGAGCATATTAGTCAAATTTTGTATACGTTTAGACGTTATCTACAAAGAATAGATAAAAGTGAACTTTATTTCACATAAATCATAAAATGTGTTATCTGATGATGTAGAATTCACGAACCTTCTCGCAACAAGCGAACTCAAAGTCTTTGAAAGACTCCATTAAAATTGAAAGTGCAAAGAAGAGAAAGGAGATACATATTAGCTTTTCAAACCCACTCGCAGATAGATCTATTATTTACGGAGGGATAAAGTTACTTTTGCCGTCTATTTCTTATGTTATAGATTCAATAACCGAATTTACAACGAAAGTATTTTCATCTCGAGTGCATAACTCTTTATTCATTATTTTTAACAGCTATTTCTAAATCCGGAATTATTATAAACCTCATATATTAAAATCCGCTAAGCAGAGTTAAAATGTATAAGATAATCCATTTCTTTGAATCACCATGATTATAATCACATTGTAATCTGCATGCAAGAGCTCAAAATGGATCCCTTTGGAGCAAAATTTTAAAAGAGACGATGACAAAGAAAATGTATTTGCCGCTAACAAAGAATGATTCCCATATTCCCAGAGAATGGGAAGCCATCGAAAACTCGAGGGGATCTTGAACGTATTTAAGTAAAAAAAACGTATTTAAGGAAAAAGGGGGAAGAAAGGAAACTAAAGTAAAAAATGGGATATCAAATGAAATAAAACGAAATAAAATCTATGTATTTGGTATCGTTTGTGGGACTGAAATGAGGTCGGTTGGTGAAATGGGAAACATGGCATCGAGCCCGAATTGTTTCGGGCAGCGTTTTCATTAAATCGAGATCACTATCGTAGCACGACTCTGGCAAGAGGAAGGAACCTTTCAGGCAAACGTTCATCAGAAATGCATGGGGTTCGCGGGCGATTCGGAAACCAGAAAGTCCGTTTCGTCTTCGAGTGCCTAGGTCGCAGCAAAGTCCGAAGGAAATCCAAGATAAGGCAGGCAATGCCTATATATTTTATCTCGATTCGAGAGGGTTCTGTATTTTGCGTCAATGCGTTCCTCGGCGTTCTTTTATTTCCTCGAGTGAATACTCCACTGGAGAATGCACTCGAGGCGTGCGAATGTCCATGTGTAGGTGAGACTAGGCATTTGATTTTTCCATGCCAAAAAGTTCAAATAATTTCAGTCAAATCCGATAAAAAATATAAAACGTTGATATTATTTTATACCAATTTATCTGCGTGTACAGGTTCATTCCACGCTCGATGAAAACTCTGTAAGATATCAAAAGCTCTCTAATTAAAACTTCAAGACTCGAAATATAAAATTAAGAAATTTGAAAGAAAAAAGTTGATTCATTTTTTCCGAGATCTTCATTAAAGCTTTGATGCGGTGGCTGTTATAAAACTTTTATCGAACTTGTAAAAAATAAGTTGAATAAAGCAGAACTAAAACTTGAGCCAATAAATTCCTACTTAGATATCTTCTTCATAATTGTTTAACACATTAAGGGCATGTGATACTTTACTATGAGGAGAAAATTAGTTATACAAATTATATATTTATAATAATAAATATTTTTAGTAAATAAGAGTCAATAAACCTTCGTCTCATATACACTGAGAAAAAAATACTCGGAAATCAATAAAATATATGCTTTTGGAAGAGATTTCTTGATTCAAAAGTATATTTATTGATTTCCGAGTATTTTTTTCTCAGTATAGGCGAAGGTTTATTGACTCTTATTAGCAAAAAATATTTATTATTATGAATGTATAATTGGTATAACTAATTTGCTCTTGTGGTAAAGTATAACATGCCCTTGAATAAAAAAAAGATAATGTATAGGAAAAAATTAGTTATCGAAATTTGCCTTGGTTAAGTGTCAGGGAAAATTTCCAGAGTAGATTTAGAATTCTTTTCTGAGCAGAACTTGAGACTTGTGATTTTTAAAAGACGGAAAAATACTGTCCTCTCCAAAAGATAAATAATTTCTTTATAGAAAAAATGTGCTCTAATTTAATAAGATCAATAAAATTAATCGTTTAATTATCTTAAAAAAGAAAATAGAAGCGGAAACTGGAGAAAATAGTACTCAGCACGCTTTCCAATCTAACGTTTTAAAGTCAAGTTCCACTGACGGCGAAATTGCTGTACAAGAAGGGCATCTGTTGAACAGCGTGTCTTTTTCGACGGTTACGTTTAATTACCATTCATGAGCTGAACGGCTTGCGCTGCATTTTGGCTCGACGATTTTCCTCGCCCGCGAATTTTCCCTCCAGAATAAATTGCGGAAGTGCTGATACGGGCACCCACTGCCGAATCGAATTAAAAGCCTGCCTGCTAAGTTAACCGTTTCCCTCCATTACTTCTTCTCATCTCTCTCACTGTCTCTCGCCCTCTGTCGTCACGAGACGCGCTGACAAATGACAGCAGTCTGTCTATTCGGGACCAATGAGTCGGCCTTATCAGCCTCTTTCCCATCAGGCACCCCTTCTTTTTTTTTTTTTGCCGAGGGGCTGAAAAAGGTGCCAAAACCCTATCTTCGATATCACTTCTGCCTCATGGTGGTAGACTGATGACGAAAAACAAGGATGAGGGTAGATAAACCTCGCTTTTTGCTATTGCTCATCAAGCGGAGATTAAATTGACTTAATGCATACTTATCTCGCTTATTTCCCTTGATTAGGGACTAAACTTATTGACGTAACCTTTGCCAAAGCGGAAACGAAATCTTCCCTTCCCGGAGTATCTAAATTAGAAATTTTCTGTATAAAATGCTAGGAGAGTGTAAAAAGATTGAAGAAAGTCCCTTTCAGGGTGTCTACTGACTCAACCAATTCAAATTCCAGGCGTTTTCCCGGTTTTTCAAGGCTAAATCCCTGATTTTCCAGGAAAGTAAAAACACACTTATTTAATCTCATGAAAACATTTAAGATTCCATGAGGAACATTAAAATCCCTTAAAATCACTTTAAAAAATTAAAATTTCATAAAATTTTTACAAGCTTTTTAAAGTCCTTTAAAATTCCTTAGAATTCCTTACAAATTCTTTGAATTCCCTAATCTTCCTTAAAATCCTTTATAATTATTGAAAATGTCATGGAATCATTAAAAACTTAGATAATCTCAGAGAATACCTGGAAATTATTTATAATCCTTCGAAATCTTTGGATAGTTTCTAAAATTTGTGTAATACTGCAAGTATTTACTCAACTACTAATCAAACTTAATTTTGAGTACCTAAGTTACTCAATCAGTGTATTAACTTATTTCTTTGGTAGACATTATTTGCTATGACAGAAGACAAAAATAGTTTATAAAAGTAGGTTCTTGAAAAAAATTTCAGGATTAAAAAAAAATCCAGGCGTATTCCCGGTTTTTCCCGGTAGTAGACACCCTTGCCTTTGAAATTTGGAAAACTTGCTCTTTAGTCGGATAAATGTTTCAGGTGAATGAATGACTGATTAAAAGGCGAAGAGAATCAAATATGACAGAGATCAAGACAGCATCAAAGACGATAAGAGGATGAAATTCGAATTACCAGTTCCCGCCTTTCTTTTTGTCTTAACTCTTGTACGCGAAGTCTTGCTCTTATTTCCTAGCTTATCGGCCTTGGATCTCATAAATTTCGCGGAAAACGCGATTAAGCGGCCCCCGACCCGTCCAATCTAAGTATTCAAATGAGCGAACCGACTTGCACCCTTGCGTCGTCGGCCCTATAGCTTTTTACAATCGTCCCCTCCTCTCCTACTTTTCTCAAAAGCTTGTAACATGAAGAAAGTTGAAAGTCTGGGGAAATGGGTCCCGGGTGCGTATATTACCGCTGTAAACGGAAAACCTCTCCTTATTCGCTCGTTAATAATCCTTTCGGTTCAAAAGTCGATCGAGGACGACGAATTCCTCGATCCACTGTGCGTGAATTTATCTTCCGAAGCGGAAAACTTTCCGTGCCGTGAGTTCGCGTGCCTCGTTAATCAATGCAAATGGTTATCATAAAGCCATTCGCAATAAAAAGCCACTTAAGTCGTATTATTGTTTTTTTTATTAAGTCGGATGAGACTGCGATGAAAGTAAGTTTATGAGGCATATGTTATAGAATTAAAAGCACACAGGAGCAGTGTGAAAACGTTTTATAATTGGGAATATGAATTGAAGTTAAAAAATAATCTAGTGGATATTTCTGGATATAAATATTTTCTGTGGTAAAATTAAGGGCAACGGACTAATATAGTAGAATATATATACATTTTGTAAAGCTGCAGGGAATGCAAAAATAAACAACTTTTCACATTTATATTTGTAAAGGAAACATAATTTCATTTTGGATGGAAAAATCCGTTTAATAAAAAATTTTAATAAAGCGGTTACATGTTTTTAATAAAGAGGGTTAGTAAACACAAATATTAGAGTGACTCAAAAAATAGCTAAGTTCTTTTGGCTTGTGAGCTCGCCCCTCTAAAAAGCTTTCATTTGGTGAAAAAACTATGAAAGTGGTCTGAAAAGGGAATAAAATGAAAAAGTATACAAACAGTGAAAAACGTCCCCCAGAAATTAATTTAAACAAAACTAGACATTTATTTATCAAATATGTGAGAAATTCGAATTTTTTACGGTTGGGGTGGTTTAATTCCCGTAGGATCCAAGATCCCAGGAAATTTCATACAAAAATTCGAATAAAATGATAATTATAAAAGAATAAAGATTTATAAGTCAATTTAATCAGGAAGTATTATTAAAAGGATACAATAATATACAAAAGAATAAACCTGACTAATAAGCTCCGCAAAGCGCCCGGAGAAGATAATGTTAATAAAAAATACTTTTTACGAGTGTTTAACAAAACACTTGATTCCCTAGCTGTGAATTTTCTTAATCTGAGAAAACTTTAACGATTTCTCGCTTCGAGTGAAGGTAAGGGTCTAGGAGATGATCACGGAAAGAAATACGGGTCTTTGTTTCGCGATGATAGAATCTGGAAGTGCCTCCCTTTAAAAGTCCACTGGACCAATCGCAGGTAAAGGGATTTTATCTTAATGAACTGCCAAGGCAATGTAATTTTAAAAGACAGAAGAAGTGTTAGGGTCGTTTCCAAATAAAACTCATTTACGGTTAAATAAAAGTCTATTTCTCGAAAACTCGGAAATTTTAAAATTCTCAAGCGACTTCATTCTCAAAAATTACCTAAATTCGAAGCTTTGAAAATTTGCACTTTTAAAACTACGTATACCTCTAAAATTTGATGTATACAATTTTAGTCGGATCTTATTTCCTGAATTTGTACATAATTTACTTGTGAATGAAAAGCATGTTGATTTGCATGTCAGACTCTTGGAAGTAGAATTTAAGTAAATGTGATGCGAATGAAATTTTGTAAGGGTCTTGCAAACGTCGAATGGCAGTGTTTAACAAGTTCGAATCAAGTTTTAAGTGGATATAGTAGAAGTATAGCGCAAGTAGGAAACACTCTAGAGTTATAGTCGTAATAATACCTTCTGAATCAGACTTCACTTTCTCTACCCTATTCATACTGACAACACGTTATAAGTTACAAGCCATTGTATCTAGACGTGCACCATCTGTTATGTTTGAATCAAAACTCACTATAAGGAAAATATATTTTCTGAGACATTGTTTAATCGAGACAAATAACGTTCGTGTTTACTCAATCCTGGAAACCTTCAATTATCTTAAACCAACAACTGATATTTTCAACTATTTTCACGCAAAAAAGTAAATGGCTCACAGAAAAAACAAGGACTGAAAGTGTTTACAGCTGAAATCGGTTTTTAGGCTGAATTTCAGTCTTAAGTCAGTTTTTAGTCTTGTTTTAAGACTAAGAAATCTAAAAACAAGACTTCTTAGTCTTAAAACAAGACTTAAAACTGACCTAAGACTGAAATTCAGCCTAAAAACTGATTTCAGTGGTAAACACTTTCAGTCCTTGTTTTTTCTGTGCTGAATGTACCATTTAAAATAGTTAAGATGCGCTCTGAACGCATTATTCCTGGAAATTAGTCAATTTTACTATTTCAAATTGTAATTTTTGCTAAGAAAATTGTAAACCCTGCTATTTTCGTTGTAAAACTTACAATTTGAAATAGTAAAACTGATTAAATTCCAGAAAAAATGCGTTCAGAGCGCATGTTAACTATTTTAAATAGTAAATTCAACCATTCACTTTTTTCCGTGTTTCAACCTACTTTTCTGAAAAGTGTAATAGTAAAATTCGAAAAACCTGAAGCTTTTTAATTATAATAATTAAAATACCTGACAGAGTATTAGAAATTCAAGCAAATTAGCTTTATGTTTTAACAGAACTCTTTTAATCTGAATTAATTAAAAATTGCTAATTCAGATTAAGAGAGAAAGAATGAAGAAAGCTTTGGATTAAAATATGAAAATGAAAATTGAGGAAGAGAGTGATGAAAGTAGAAATGGAATATCGCAGAATGCAGAAAAGATTTTTATGTTCATGAAGACTGTGTTCAGTAAAGGGAAAGTGAGCTGATCTTTTGAATATCGAATTCACGCAACGTCAAGACGAATATTCTGATGCTCTTCTCCTAGCGCACGTATTTTACACATACCTGTGCGCACCTGAAACAATTTTTCAGACTCTCATTCGTACACTTTTCTTCCTGTGTTATTTTCTACACATTGAATTCAAAAATTCTTTTATGTCTCACACAGACCTTAAGAGTATACCAATGTCCTTTCCAAGCCTTTTATCCAGTAACAAAGAGTCTCCTCTGAAAGTATACAATGTACAATGTCTGTGCTATGTTTTTATAAATTCAATTCTTCTTTTTGTAGACAGACTGGTGCACTCCGACAGAAAATAAGTTCTTAAAGGAAAAACTATTTATTTTAAGTCAATTATATCTTATATTATTAACTTTTTTTAAATTCTGAAGTACTTTTCAGAGAACACTGAGAAAAATGTTTAATGCGGACAACAAAAAATTTTGTTGCAATAGAAGCAACAAAGATTTTTGGTTGTGCCAACCAAATTTTTGTTGAACCAACCAAAGTTTTGTTAATTCAACGAAAACTGAGATTTTGTTGGTTTAAATGAATTTTCTTGGTTCAACAAAAAGGTTGTTGAAAGAACCAAGATTTGGTTGGCACAACCAAACAATTTTTGTTGCTTCTACAGCAAAAAAAAGTTTTGTTGTTCGCACCAAACATTTTTCTCAGTGAAGAATTCTAAGATATACTTGATATTTTAAAAAACGTTATGCCAATAAATGATTAGATATTTATTCCCCCTAACTTTATATAAAATCAATTTTGTTTTGTGGTTGTAATTGATATTCAGGAACAATATATAAATGATTCTGCATAAAGAAAGAACGTGTTGAAATTGAGTGATATCTAGATACAATATAGCTCTACTTCAGCCGCGTCACGCGTGTCAATCTCGAAAACCAACGACTAACGCTGTTGGTCGGCGTATATACTGGGCCGTTAATCGATTTTAATTTCCTGTTCGCCTTTACAATCAAAAATGTTATTATTCCTTGGCTTTCAAGCAGCTTCGCGAATTTCAAAACGAACATTTTGATGATGTGCTCTGTAGGAAGCACAGCGTCCTTACTGAGAGAGCTTTTTTTCCACATGAAAAATATTTTTAATCATTCAATCACTTGATTTAACACTTCAAAAATTTGTAGTTTCCTTAAAATTTATATTTTTAGCCTAACTGAAAAAGCAATAACGATTGATATCCAAGAATTCATGGCGTTTAAAATTGAAGGTGGTCTGAAATTTACCACTAAAAAGATCCAATCGTGGCAACTACAATCTGATTGCGTTTGGAATCTAATCAACATACTACTTAGATTCTATGGAAATTCGAAGGGTGTTTTAAAAACGCTATTGGGTAGTTTCAGGTAGTTTCAAAGTCGCTCAACGAGTTTACCGCAGTCATTGAATATCACACAGGAATTTGCATTTTTGTCGGGTAACAAGATTCGAAAAAAATATAAAACAGAGGAAGATACAACCCATCGTGAAAAATCTCGTATTCTAACGAGAAACGACGTTATTCTGGGAATTACGATCGATTGTATGGCAACTGCGTCCCCTTTTATTTATAGATCTCGACGAGTAGTTGATGTCACTTAAAACTATGACGATTGTCTGCAAAATAAAGAGGAATTTGCAAATATTTCAGCATACACTTTCACCAGTGTCAATCATAAGAATCTGGATGAAACGACGTGTTTTATTTTCGAAATGACAAAGGATCTTTTTATTTGTTAACTTATATGGGGGTTTTTACTGTCCAATACTATAAAATCGGGTTTGTAACGAAAATTACTTCAAATGTATTTCGTTGAAAATTAACATATTTCTTTGAAAATGGGAATGGATTTGGCCTAAAATATTTTACGATAAAACTGATGGAGAAGTACCGATTTGTACTTCTAAGAAGGTATTTCTTGAGTTCACTTTACAACTCCAAAAAGCGAAGAAAGAATCTCGAAAGTAGTCTTTTCTGCGGAGCCAGTGTGATCAATCAAGGAGTTCACAAGCGACACTAAGTCCCTGGACCGGGCAGTACCCGATAAATTTACCGGAAAAAATGGCAAAAATTTGATCCCTCGGAAATCTGTCATCGCTCAAGTCGTCCCCGCGGACCAGAGTTTAGTAGTAAACGATGGAAAATGAGAGGACAATCTACGTGAGTGAAAGCCAGAGACAGAGAGAGAGAGAGAGAGAGATAGAGAGAGAGAGAAAGAAAGAGAAAGAAAGAGAAAGACAGAGAGAGAGAGAAACGAGGATCAGAAAAAAAGGAACGGTTACGAATGTAACTTTTCCAATAAAAACTTTCTTATAGAGAGTTCCCTTGTGGCTATTCATTAAAACTATCAAGACGTTCATTAATTTCACTATTATTACTTGTTACATCACTACTCGCAAAATTCGAATGAATGACCTATTTTCGCTATTTGAATCGACAAAAATTCGCTAAAAAATCAGCAGTGTCCACAAAATTCAATTTTTTCATTTCCCTGACTTTTCCCTGAATTTCAGAAAAATTTCCCTCTAAGAAAAGTATTAAAAGTGTGAACAAGTTTTCAGTAATAATACTATTGAAATTTTTTAAAAATTTCGTATCACTTGAAATCTTTTGAAATTTAAAATCACTCCTCAACACTTAAAATTCGAAAAAATCTCTCAAATTTACAACCTTGGAAAATCTCTTAAAATTATATCGACGTTTTAATTAGCAAATTGGCTAACTCCATTTTTGTAAATTTTTCAGGAGAGCCAAAAAACGTTTCATTAATACATTGGAGCACCACAGTTAGACAATTTTCGAAAGAACTTTTCGAACTGGAAAATTTGAATTACGCGCGTACCAAGTTCAGAGCATATAGAGAATGTAATTTCTCAACAGAAAATACAAAAAAACGATTTTCGAAAAAAAGTGGAGTTAGCCAATTTGCTAATTAGAACGTCGATATATAAATACTTTAAGATCTATTAAAATTCCATGAAATTCTTTACAATTTCCCAAAATCTTTTACAAATCATAAAAATCTCGTAAAATGCACCCAGAAAACAGTTTCTTTAAATTAAAATAATTCAAAATAATTTTGTTTGAATCAAAGAAATTTCGTTTGAATTAAACAAAATTACTTTAAAAGAAAAAAATTTTTCTTTAATATTATATAAAGAAATTTTAAATTTGAGTTATTAAAATAAAAGTTTTGATTTAAAACAAGATTTTTCTGAGTGTGCATTAAAATTTCACACCCAGAAAACAGTTTCTTCGAATCAAAGAAATCATAGTATTGATATACGGTCAAAGAAACATTTCTTTGATTTAAACGAATTTTTTTTTAATTAAACAAACAGTTTCTTTATATTAAAATAATTCAAAATAATTTTGTTTGAATCAAAGAAACTTCGTTTAAATCAAACAAAATTATTTTATAAGAAAGAAATTTTTCTTTAATATAAAGAAATTTTAAATTTCAGTTATTAAAATAAAAGTTTTGATTTAAAACAAGTTTTTTTCTAAGTGCAGTGATTTTCCGGTAAAAAAAAAGTCCCTGAGTAAAAAATCATTAAAAAATAATGATTTGTGAAATGGTATAAGAAAAAAGTCCTTTCCAAATGCATACAATCAAACGCTTGACACTTGAATCGTTTTAAGCATCAGGTGTGAACCTGTTCACTCTGTTTAGTATCACTATGGGCCATCTGCGACCCCAAAACAATTTCCTCCCTCCCTGCGACCTTCGATCGACCATAGAGAAATTCCACTCGAACACCTCGTAACTGCTAAGTACACCGGTCAAACTTGCCATATGGGCTGTTTTGTCCTACGTCAGTCTCCATTCCAGGGAAAATTTCCGAACCATTAATTTCGGAAACTTGCCATGTCGTCGTGAGCGTGGAACGAGAAGATGAAGAGAACGAGAGAAGGATGAAACGAAGGGGATGAGCCCGGTTTATTTTCTGGTCACATATTTGTAAAGCACCCAGGACTCAACCGCTCTATTCATTTCTGTCTGTCCGTTGGTTATATTCTGGCAGGCTAACGTTATATGTATGTACTCTATAACTCTAGTCCTATACTTTATACTAGAATCAAGCTGCCGCTACCGTCGTCAGCATCCTCGATGGTGTGGTGCGAGTCGCATAAATTCCGGCCACGCAGAGAATGAAAAAAGTGAATTCCGCTTGCCGTGACACGAGATATCCGAGCCCAGGTAATTTTAAGGAATTCCCTTTGGGAATCGCGTGGTTATTCCAGAAGGTTCCGAAAACCTCAATGATGAGGCAGAGACACCAACAAGAAAATATAATGAATAGCAATATTGTCAGTTTTGTGTCAATGTCACCTTTTCAACTATTTAAACAAAAATTTGAACACTGGCTGGTGGCACTACAAGAATTGTTTATTTTATGCCTTTTATTTTATACTAAAAAAACAGCGTGTGAGCCACGGGGAAGATACCTAAGTGAAAAAATTAATCTACAGCAGAGGAGGCGATGCGACGTGATTTTCCTCTAACCCAAGAATAACAACGTGCGTATGTTACATAACATTGTGCGGCGATTGGCAACGCCAATTTGCGACAACTAATCTAAATTCAAATTGCCTCAAACAAAACTAATCTAGTGGTCGACCGAACCCTTCACACGTCGGATGTCTGTGTGGTCTCAGATTCTATCGACAAAACATTGACCAATCGAGCTAGACGATATGTATATGTGCTTCTTTCTATATTAAGTTTGTGACATATTCCATTTATCAAAATTATAGTTTATAAGATCAATTATATCAGACTGGAAAAACAGCTTTTTTCATTGAAAAATTTCTATTCGATTTTCAGACGACTTTTAAGTTCCGTCTAAGAGCTTATAAAGCCCTTGTGTTTTACATTTTGAGCGACGAGGATTTACGTATTTTAATTGACTTTCGTATCCAAGATTAAGACACAAAGTCTCTGAGTTCTTAGGTGACTATTTTTTTCTATGCCCACCTCATTTATATGAAAATAAACCTGTAAAGGACCTTGGGATCCATCAGATAATTATTTCCTTTCTCTAAAACTTGACAATTTATACCGTAAAAGACGCTTCTTAAAGATCGTCTTATATTTCAAGATCACCTTTAAAGTCTTTGTTACACAATGAGAAAACGTGAAACTTGGGGCATTAAAAGCGCGCTTGAACAATGGTCGGGAGAAAGCGGCATTTACCGGCTGTAACAGTATGAGCTGCGATTGGTCGATACTCGATAGTCTTGCGTCTTAAGTTTTCCCATTACACGATAGGTCAAAGACTTTACGGTGCGTTTGGGATAGATATGTTCTTTCTGAGCGGTAAATTCGCCCTTTAATCGAGCACTACTGGATTTCGTTTTGGGTCGAGAATCGTCGCAAGGAACTTGTAATTCTGCGAAGAAGCAATATTGGTTCGCCAGTGGAAGTTGCCGAGCCACAATTCATTACGAAAATCGATTTGCTAGCAATAGAGGTTGATTGGGGCTGGTCATTGGGTTTCCGACGAGTCTTCGTCTCGCCAATTGCCCAATACGGTGGTCGCACTAAGTCTTGGCAAATTTGCGTTACGATTCACTGCTTTCCCGTCAAATAAACCAACGATTTCTACCAGAATAATAATTACCCATATTTACCTTCCCTAATGGTTTACTCCATTATTTTGTTATATATAGCTAAAATAGCTAAAAAAAATTAAATTCATAGTGAGAATAATCATTTCTTGCAAATATCTTTCTGGGATTCAAGTTTTGAAAGGGGACGATGATGCAAAGACCACTTCAAATGAAATAACCATTGACCAGAGTGAAATCGATTTACCATAAGATACGTTAATTAACCCGACTATCACGGTTAATAAGGGCGCTTACGTTACGTTATTTTACACATACTAGCTATCCAATTATAACTAATCATCGGTTTCTTAATCACTCCTAATGGGATTCGCATTAAACGTTATATAATGTTTTTCGATAGTCCAAATCTTATGCATAATATAGTGCTAGAATTTAGAATTCAGTTGGAAATAATTAAAAACGAATTATTGAAATAAGAAAATTGATAGAAAATATATATAAGTCTAAATTATTGAATAATGTAGACATTGTTATTTATGATTCGAATTATAGACTGCTTTCATCAGCTGCTGGTTTCAATGTACAATACAGTACAAATCAAATAAATCTAGAGGTATGCATCTCTCTGAGTCTGTCGAATCAACTACCGCAATAGTACATACATTTGCAATATCCGATCGATCAGCCACACCTTTGCCTACAATTTATCAGGACAAAGTCAATGCGTCCAGCCCCTCTCTCGTTCTACGAGACGTTGAAGTTTTACGATTATTTCGCAACCTACCATTCATTTTACGAACACGAAAAATATTTGTCATCTATTTTCAAAAAGTAAATATTGAAATACGTACGTCAATAGTGGATACTACTGCAATTTAACTCGTGCAATGAAATATGCCCCGCAATCAATGAAATATAAATATCATTCTTGCAAATAATTCGGCTTAAAAATCTACTCTGTTGTTCACGTAGATACAATAACTGTTATTCCTCTACAAAAAGCAAGAAAATATTTTAAACATTCAGCAAGGAATGTCTGTTAAAAAAAATTTGTCAACCTCGAGCAATAAAAGCTCGGCGAGAAGAATTTACGTAAATTTTAGCAGGTAGTTCTGTCCAAATATGACATTACCTAAAAGCCAGACAACAATCCCATTGTTGTTGTAGCGAGGTTTCAAAGCAGCAGTGAGGGGGTCTCGACTGAACAGGGCGTTGACTATTTGTGATATTAAACAGTTTAATCACCGGCCTATAGAAAAACCGCGGATCACACAATCTCATTCTTTTTCGTGTCAGTGTACATTGGCGTGTAGAAACAAGCCTGCATAGCTCGTAAATCTCGTTCATCCGACCCCTGTATATGCCGAGGACGCAAATGCTTGACGCTTGTTGTAGGAGGTTCGAGGGAAACAACACGAAACTCCGTACAATTGGCGTCGTGCAAAAGTATTTCATCTCCTTTAGTATCACTATTCGTCATTTCATCTGCCAGAACGATTATCAGCACCAAGGAGTCATTGTAATCTCTCTCAACAGACCTTTTTTGTGCCTTCATCATTCAGCAGAATCATGAAAGCGATGTAAACTCTGATTTACAGTCTTCTAAATTGTATCCATTAAAGAGCTGATTTAAATTAAGGAAATAATTTCGCAACATCTTAATATGTATAATACAATAAAGTCCCTTTCTAGGCCATCAAAAACAATTATAAATTAATTAAACTAAGCTGGCTTTTGTAGAAAAACTGAGCAAAATTGACATTTCCTACTCTATGAACATGATATAAAGAATAAAAATTCTGTACTTTAGTATTCATAATTAAAATTATACTCCGTTATTTATAATATTAAAATACAACTTCCTTTTTTCTTCGATTTATCCTGGCTTATATTTATTGCTCTATTAATTCCTACTTCTTGAGTTATTGCATCCTATTGCTATGCTACTGCACCCTCATATTTCTCCGCCCATTTTTCCAGTCTCTTTTACTATAGCTATTGCCGTTAATATCCTTTTGATCGTTCTCAATAATAATAAGCTCTTGTCCGTCAGTCGTCTGTCTCTTTTTTACAATCGATTCCAGTTTTTCATTTCAACTTCGTTCAAATCAACTTCGTACAAGATTCTCATATAATTCCACACTTTTTCGTTTCTGTTTCCCTATAATTATCAATTTCCTTTACCACCACAATTTTTCTTAAATTATTATTATATTCATAAGCCTGTGATCTAAATACATATAAGTTTAGTAGACAAAAGAGGACATTTTAATATTTTTAATATTCTGGCATTAGGATTCGAATTAGTACATGTATATAGACACTAGGAACCTATATGTGGGTGTATCTTAGTTGACCCGAGGGACCCGGTAATAATTAATCGACTATGACGGAAGCGGGGGCAAGTGCTGAAGATCATAGACGTCATGGAATTAGTTATAGGGTGGATTATATTAGTCTCAATTGGCGTTACCACAGTAGTCAAACCGTCGCTTTTAGCCTATCGAGAATCGAGACTGCATCTCTAACTACTCAAAAGGAATACCTAATCTGCATTCACTTCACTATAATTACTTGCTAAATCAAAAATAATCTGCGGGGCGATTATGTAACTTTTTTCATTTTCACTTTCAATTTCCATGTGTTCGAAATTTACGTCGTTTATCTCCTTTTTCAAGTTTTACTCTCTAAATCTGAATTAGTGAAAAGTAGGTCACTAATTTACTTTAGTGAAAATTTTCACTAATTATTAGTTGTATATCACTATTTTAATTAGTAAGTTTTCAACTTTTCACTAAAGTTTTAGTCAAAAATGATTAACAATTAGTAGAATTTTTCACTAAAGTAAATCAGTGACCTACTTTTCACTAATTCAGATTTAGAGAGTACACTGAGAAACTCTGTGGTAGAAAAATTACTAATTCGATTGCAAGTAGGGGAAAAATTCCAAAATTGAGACATTTTAATATAGAAAATAATAAATTTTACTAGAAATTAAAAATCATAATCCCCCCCTTGTAAAATATTTTCATTTGTTTGTTTCGTTAAAAACATTTATGACTGAAAACGCGTTTAGTTGTTCGAGTTTTAAGTAAAATAAAAGCAGATATATTCAGAGGTTACATAATCGATACAGGAATGAAAAATTGAACCCGAAGGTGCATATAAAATTCTGCATGAATGGATTTCGCGAGTTTACAAATAACAGGCAGCGCGGTATTGCATTTCCTCATATAGTGCATGTTTTTTTACAGAAGAAAACACCGTAATGCATCGAGCAAAACGGTACTATAACAACTGTTACGCTATATACCCTGCGGGCAAAACCCTTGCGATCGAAAGAATAACAATCGTAATGGGTCAGTGAAACATGCGTGCGTACAATACAAAACATGAAAAATGGCATTGACAATCACAATGCGGCAAAATAGATTTCCTGCAATCGTTGCAAAACTACCTGTTTCTAACTGCTGGTTTGTACGTTTAGTCTTTCAATGGCTTTGCAGATTCGCGGTTATGATTGCGATCGTTATAATCTCTGATGAATGTACCACTGGATTTATCAACATAACTCTGAATTCAATGCGTGCTATTCCTATTATATTACAAACGATCTCTCCCTCTCAAGGGAGGTATACAATTTTTTAAAACAGACTATTCGAAATCTTTTTATGTCAACATTGAAAGCATTTTCCATTTAGAATTTAGAAACTCTAAAAGGAGATTTCATGCTGGATATTCGAAAAGCAATCATTTCAACTAATTATTAAGGGTATGTGTTACTTACCATATGAGCAAGTTTTCAAAACCCGTTATTTTTTCTACAATTTTTTTGAAAATGTAAAAATTGTAGAAAAAAAACCGGGTTTAAAAACTTGCTCATATGGTAAGTAACACATGCCCTTAAAGCATTACAAATTATTTATATTGATTATTAAAATGAAATCTTATATGTAATATGCTCTCTAAATATGAATCAGCGAAATTTCGCTGATTCAATCAGCGTAGAGTATACAGCTGCAAATCAGCGAAAAATTTATTTCGCTGATTAACAGTTAAATTAATAAACACATATTCCAATATTTTTAAAAATTTGACTTTCTAAATCAAAAAGGAACTAATTCTTTAAAACAATTTATTAATACTGCTGTATAATATTATCCTTTTCTACCTGCGGATAATGCGCATGCGTCAAAAATACATAAAAAATGTTTCTCGATGATTTGCCAGGGAACTTCGCTGATTTTCCAGTAAAAATATCGTTCACTGATTCAAACAACGAAAATTTCGCTGATTCAGGTTTAGAAAGTGAAGTTCATCTTTAAAATACTCTCCCTACGCATGAATGATTTGAGGGTGGACCAACCTGTGTAGGTTGGTTGAATGCTTTTGCAAGGGCAACTTTACGAGGATAATAAGCTAGTATTACCGCTCTCAGGACTCAAGTTTTTGCAAATTGGCGTGAATTCCTTGCAAAGGTGCGTGAAACTCTGTCCTGTCCTCGTATAAGTAATGTTTTACTACGGTCGTTGGACAGTTTCTAAGTCGCGTCCCGACTTCTTTTGTTCACAATTCAAACTACCGAGAAACGAATTTTCCACTTGTATATTTCCATGAAAAAGAAAAAACAGAAAAAGCTAGGTGACTAGAGAAAAGTACGCAAGAACTTGCGCAAACCGGAAGACGCCATTAAGGTCTCGGAATAATTGCTAAATCAGACTGCGACTTCAGTAAAAAGCGACTTTGTGAAAAACGTGTTTGCAGACTATTTAAACTTGCTGTGGAAATTTAAAACTAGGCTAAACACTGTCGATTAGCTAAATTAGCTTAGAAAAGAATGCGGATAAAGAATTTCTTATAGCTGGATTTATTTTCTCCGTTTTAAAATTTTCTTTAAGTTTAAGGTAGCGAGGAAACTTTCCATTTACATAGATATTATTTTTATACTGAGATTTTGTTGCGTGTATATTGAGATGAATGCACAATTTACTTTTAAAAAAATGATTGTTGACCTAAAAGTTCACTGTAACCGAAAATCGATCAAAACGCTGAATACAATGGACAACACATTCACCACTTCTATAAGTGTAGTTGACAACTATTTGCAGCGCTTTCATCCAACTTTGGGATAAAAAGTACCCCTTTATTTACTGTGCCTGTAAGGAACATCAAAGGAGATAATTTCACTTCTAACAGGATTTTTCCCTGACCTTCACTTCACAGAATATCATTTCCTGTCAGGTGAAAGAGTATAACTTTAGCAATTTACTTAATCAAATATTAAGTAGAAAATCCTAAAGCACCTGACGCTAAAAATTTATTTTCTTAATTTTCACTACTAAACCAGAACTTTTTTAATTTCTAGAGAAAAATAAAGCGAAATAATTTATTGAAAAGATGTTGCTTTTGTAATTTAAATTCATTTATAATGAAAGCGCTAACATTAAAAACTGTAAGTGAATATCTGATAAAAGCGGAAAGCTTTCTAGGGTCGTTTATGGCTATAAATTCATTGCAGACACTCTAACTTCCGGAATTGTATTTTTGATAAAATAGCGTAATCGTGTTTAATTTCAACGAGCTACTTACGGGTACAGGATAAGCCCACTAACGACAGAAGGACGTTGACGGTGGTAATAACGGACGGAGACGTAATAAAAGCAACTACTTTTCACGTCGCAATATACGAGTTACTCGTTTTTTTATGGAGATTCTATGTTCCTCGAATTGTAATAAAACCTTCACTGTTTTCTTGTTTATGAAATTAAGGACCCTTTCAATTGTCTCTCCAGCAATAAATTAATGCCCATAAATTAAACTTATACTCTCAAGAAATATCCGCGGGAAAATCTTAACTAAAACATTTTCTGGTTATAATTTTAGAAAATTAAGGGCATATGATACTTTCCCATAAGAGCAAATTAGTTATACCAATTATACACTCATAATAATAAATATTTTTAACTAATAAGAGTCAATAAACCTTCGTATACTCTTATTAGCTAAAAATATTTATTATTATGAATTTATAATTGGTATAACTAATTTGCTCTTATGGTAAAGTATCACATGCCCTTAATTGATTTTATTATTTCTGTTCAAAATTCGGCATGTCTGACGCCGCATTTCCATTCCTACTTACGATACAACCTCGTCTGACCAAAGCGCGCCTTTTCTACTTGACTCACGTCGCATTTATCTTCTTTAAGTTGATTCTGCAACTTTAGATATTTCTAAGTTACGAGGATTCTTAAAAATTGTTGTCATCTCTAAATACTATCTCAGCTTGCATATCAAGCATGTTAAGAAACCTTATTTCGTATTATCAGACAAATCTATCTGGTACAAGATAATAAAAATAAAAATCTTAAATCCCTTGTGCACAAGATACTAAATGTGACTTTCTCCAAAATATTCTACTAAAAGTTTTGCAAGACAATACTGTACTTAAAGAATAGCATCCCGTTTAAAATCCTTCACCAATGAATCAGGCAGAATTTAATCTTTCAACAATACAATAAATAGAATCTACTTTATGCTTCCCTCCACAACTTTCTCATTCGTAGAATGTGGGCAAATTCAGTTTACGACTTAACATCCTGAGGAACTTTTATTACAAAGCACGGTTGAAAAACTGTGCATCGGATTTGAGAGAGGAGCAGTCCGCTATAAAGCCATCGGTGCAGATAACGTTTATGCAGAGGAGAAGCGTCGCGAGTTGAAATATCTGTTTACCAGAAACTTCTTGAAGATCATTCGGGACGTGCTTTGAAAGGTCGATCGCGAGTGGTTGTTCCACCCCTCAAGTTCTCAACTTCCACTCAAGGGTGTCTGAACGTGATGTTGTCGTACGTAAATACGTGTTAAAGCAAGACCAAGAGGCAGATCAACTCTCCTCTCAACAAACTGCTAGACACCACAAACGCATACTGTAGAAATGTGCTAAACTGTTGAGAGCCAGATGTTTGATGTGTGAATCTGTGGCATTTGAGCAAAGCGCCTACTGTTAATCAAAAGCCAAACAGTGGTTCTCATTTCATGACCTCAAAAGCATTCCAGCAAGGTGGCTGCCGCACCACCTGCGGTTTTACGTCGCTCTGGCACATGAATATTCACGGCTAATTTGTAAGAAGCTCTCCAAACAACGAAGGCTCACACGAGCACACCTTCTCCCTCACTCATCCGCATACATATACACGCAGATGTACACTGTTTTGCATATTTACGCATGTATTGAGTACAGGAGTTTACCTTTAATTAGCGTCCGAATGAATAAAAGATCGTTCCCGCGTCGAGTGTGCCCTATCACATGGTCTTTTGCCTTAGGAACATGTGCTTAACTTCCAACCCATGTAAAGACGTTTTACGGACATTTTTCACCGCCAAGACGTAATACCTACTTTGCATGGCGAGCCCAAGTAACCACTTCGTGATCGATTGCTCGAAGAGTGGATAAATATAATGGAGACGAGTCTACAGTGGATTTTCTCTTGAAAGGCTAAAAACAAATATCTTGGGTCACATATGAAGGGCGACACTGCCGACAGGGGTAGGTGCCATAATTTCAAAAACCATTTTATTGGTTTAAACTAAAAAATTCACCAAAATTACCTTAACCCATTAACGTCAAAAAGACACATTTATTAGAAGTACTTTTTTCTGCAAGATATTTCACTATGAAAACGTAGAACAAAAATTTAAAAGGTACCTTACCTACTATTATCGAGTGTGCTCTTTCCGATGGTGCTATCAAATTTTCAAAAAACTACGTTTTTTACAATATTTTTGCAAAATAAAGTAAAAAAACGAAGATTTTTCATACCCTTTTTTTTTCTTTCTGCACTTTCGATGTCTTATCGTATTATTATTCAATTATGAAACAGCCTAATCGCGTCCTCGATTGTTTTCGTTTCCAACAGTGTTATTATTTTTATTTTTATCATTGTTTAAACTTGCAAAATAACGGTAAAACCGATTGACAAATTTTACGATTTTTCGACTGATTAATTTTTGCGATTAAAACACGCATTTTATATCGAAAGTGCACACCTAGAAAACAGTTTCTTCGAATCAAAGAAACTTTATTTGAATCAAAGAAATCATCGTATACGATGAAAAAAAAAATTAAAAATTTCTTTGAATTAAACAAACAGTTTCTTTAAATTAAAATAATTCAAAATAATTTTGTTTGAATCGAAGAAACTTCGTTTGCATCAAACAAAATTATTTTAAAAGAAAGAAAGTTTTCTTTAATATAAGGAAATTTTAAATTTGAGTTATTAAAATAAAATTTTTGATTTAAAACAAGGTTTTTTCTGAGTGTAAGTTCTATATAGGTACTATGGTTTTTTGGGTCGCTAATTACGAATTTGCTATTGTTTTTGCAAAATTAGAAACGTGTTTTTCGGGTTCAGGGGCTCCTAAAAATGTGGAGATTTGACTAATCTGGGTGGTCAATTTTCCAAAAACCTAATATTCTTTGATGAGAATGTGAAAAAAAAAATTGTTCCATGAGTTTAATAATCTGAGAAGATATAAATGTTACTAAGAATCATTTTTAAACATTTAAAAAAAATATTTATTATTTTTTAGAATTTTTTTTCTTTTAAAACATTTTTTACATTAAAATTTTTTTTGTAATATTAATATTGGTGGATTAATTGTCAAAAAAATGTGTAAGAAATAAAATTTTGTACAATTAATTTCAAATTCGTTATCAGGAACCCTGAAAACCCAGAAACCCATATGTAACAACAAATTTGGTGTGAAAAAAAGATATTTATTAATAATTTGCATAATTTTTTAAATAATTAAAATTATCTATATACGTTTTTAAAATATTTTTTCCCAAAGATCACGATTCTGCAATCATTTTTTGCAATAATTTGTTTAAACAAATTGTTTAAGCAAATTAATTTTGAAAAAACAATAGCAAATTCGTAATCAGCGACCCAAAAAACCATAGTACCTATATAGAACTTGCACTTTCGATATAAAATGCGTGTTTTAATCGCAAAAATTAATTAGTCGAAATTTTGCAACTTTTAACAATAACAAAAATAAAAATAATAACACCGTTGGAAACGAAAACAATCGTGGATGCGATTAGGCTGTTTCATAATTGAATAATAATACGATAAGTCATCGAAAATGTAGAAAGAAAAAAAAAGGTATGAAAAATCCTCGTTTTTTTTACTTTATTTTGCAAAAATATTGTAAAAAAACGTAATTTTTTTAAATTTTGATAGCACCATCGCAAAGAGCACACTCAAAAATGGTAGGTAAGGTACCTTTTAAATTTTTTGTCCTACGTTTTCATAGTGAAATATCTTGCAGAAAAGAGTACTTCAAAAATGTGTCTTTTTGACGTTAATGGGTTAATTCGTTGGGTCAAAATTTGTTTGCTGATAGTAAGTTTTCTCAATTTTAAAAGACACTCCAAAAACTTTCTTCCGCCTATTCATTTGCGAAACCCACACCCATATGTCATTTCTTAAACCAAAAAGTTTTTGGTGAATATGAGATGAGTTCCAAATGAGTTGGAGGGATGAAACTTCTTTTGGTAGCCTTTAACATCGAAAAGTCTTATGAAAAGTGAGACCTAAAAAAGAGCAGATTTTAAAGCGTCTATACGAATCATAACGAAAACATTTAAACAGCAAAGCAGAAAATGTTGGAAATATGATGTCATGTGTATATATATATGCTTTTACGAGAGTACATAGGTAAATAGGATTTCAGAATCGTCTATACAAGAGCATGCTTTAGAATCCTGAAAATCATTTCAGTACTAACGAGAGACACTCGAGGACTCAAAGTTTTCACGCTCTTTAGGAATTGAAGCTGCACTTTCTGCACCATGCATCTTTATCGTAAGAGGCGAAACACCGTTTATAACTGCAATTGAGATGGGGCAAAAATTTAATAAAAATGAAGACATCTTTACTGGTCGTAACGAAGAATCATAAAACCAACGAAACTCCCTCGCTCCTTTTTCGCAGCACGATGAAATGGACAGCAGAGCAACTGAACAATAATTATAGCATTAAAGCAGTTTTTACCACATGAAGACAGGTCTAGACCATGAACGACATGTTCCACGTTCGTCATAAAGCTCACCGTTTGAATATCAAGTATTGTTCTATAGAAATAGGGAATGAGTAGAGTACAGGGAGCTACTAATAATATTTGCATTTTATGAGTGTTGTGCATCCATGAATGCAAGGGTAGTGAGGGTGATGTTTCTTTGGTACTTACGGTGCATCGTAAGAGAGAAAGAGGGAAAGGGAAGCTAAGAAGAGAGAAACTGAGAAAGAAAAAACTGTGACAGAAGAAAAAGGATCGTGAGTGAGACATGGAACAAATCTTGGAGGGGTTGTGATGCCTTGCAAGTTGTGACTATATATGTGAGGAGGTTACTTCAAGTTGGCAAAGGTAATTTGTTTAAAGTGTTTACAACGTTTGGAAAACGTCTCGTCGCTTAGACGCAAAGGATCTATCGCACAATTTCAGATAGAGGATATATACTCTGAAAGTTTTAAGTGAATGTGTAATATATGGAGAAAATTCACCACAGAGATTTAGTTCCTCTTGGATAAAACTCGACAATTTTTTTCACCGAGAGAAAGCTCGAAATTTGAATTCTCATTTTAAAATACAATATTAAATAATTTTATTATCGTATCTCATGCTAAATAAAGGTAGAAATAACCTCTTAATTAATGTGGTATATACTTTATCGATCAAGCTATTACTCTTAATAAGTCTCGACTTCATTTAAATGAGTCGAGCGTTGATCAATTCGTATAATTGAATTAAACTTGTATTGAAATTTAATTGATGCCAGAAGTTCCTAACGGGTGTGGCATTTAGTCGATTGCATTGTCACTGCATTTCCATTGTTCGAAACTTCCCTATCATATTTATAAAATTATGTCTCAGAGT
>UCOK01019421.1:0-22475 GCA_900474325.1 Synergus umbraculus
GTACTATTGCAGTATATAAAGTCTCCGACAGGTAAACTGCTCATTCTCCTATAGTGACTATGGTAATTTCTCTAAACTATTTTTCAATTTATACTGTTTAAGCTACCAATCTTTGTAATTATAGTTTTACTTTTTATTTATATGGGTATCACTTATTGCTAAAGTCAATTTGCTATTAAAGATATTAACCTTTGCAAGTCTCAATGGTAATTTTTAAAGTCGTACTATATTTAAAACTAGTACAGAAACAGTATTTCGTCCCATTACTATGGCAAATAAATCTATTTTTTTTATTATATCCTCACTTTCCTATTGACTTTAGTAAAAATGAATATTATATTATTACATTCTACAACGAAAAGTTTCTCCGTGCAGTCAAATTCACTGATTTTAATTGTTTCAATCATTTTTTTTTTAAGGAAGGGTAGGTGCGTTCTCATCATACTCGCCTCCCAGTGGGATCCAATTGCAGTTCCAGCTCTCTCAGTGCAACGCGCACTTTTCCTTGTTTTGGAAATTCTTATCCAGGACCCTAGAAATCAGGTATGAATATACCGTGAAAATTATTAGAAAATTATTTTTTCACCGAAACATATTTTTTATACTATTAAGTAAAGTTTCTTATATAAAATTTTATTGAGCATTATCCAACATGTCATAAGATCCCGTCTCTTCTTTACATATATGCAAGTTGAAGGAGTTGCGCTATCTTACTTACGCAATAATTCTCCGCCTTTGTTCCAGAAGACACTGGCAGTTATAGTTAAAGTTCCGCTGTTTACTGAAAATATTTTTAAAGCCCGTTCTAGTGAAAAAAAAATATCTTTAGAATTCTTATCTTGATTTTAAAATGTAATTTTTAAATGTAATTCTAAAAATTATTTACTTCATTGTTATATTTTTAAAATATATTTTAAAAGTACCTACAATCAGCTTGAAAATTAGATTATCCAATTAATGTTTTCCTCAACCAATTTAGCAATCCGGCTTTGTGGCTGTGGTGGATTGGGGAAATTTTTCTCTGAGGCAAGGTGGAGCTTTAGGGGCAGCAGCCCTTCGAAATTTGGTTGCGGCCCTACGGGGAAGATTTCCAGCCAGATTCAAAGCGATCCACTTCCTTTCAGCACCTCTTTATGTTCAAGCGACTCTGGCTCTCATTAAACCATTCTTGGATGAAAAAACTCGAAACAAAGTGAGTTTTATACTGGAAAATTTCATATCATAAATCCTATCCTATCTTGAAAAAGTCGTGTCACGAAATGTCTCGAAAATCTCGCATATGTACATTGTTGTTGCAAACCTGAGTGGTTTTTGAATGACTTGAAGTTGAAAGAAGAAAAACAAACAAATGGTGCAAAAAAAATGTCAGGAAAACCTTTGAAATACGTTACAATTCTTTAAAATTTCTTAAAACTCCCGAAAACTTCTTGAAATTGTTTAAAAATTCATAGAAAAGATTAAAATCATAAATGTCTTGAAATCCAAGTTAAAACTCGTAAAAAGGTCATCAGAATTTAAAACACATGAAATCTTTACGTATTTTAAGTAATTTTAAAGGACTTCATGAGATTTTTTATTGTTTTTTAAAAATGTTGTGGAATTTTAGGGAATTTTGAAAAGTTTTGAAAAATTTCCAAAGATTTTTATATATTTTAAGGGATTTTAAAGTTTTTCGTTACAGTATAAAGGAGTTTAAAAAACTTGTAAGAATTTTCAGTAATTTTAAAAGATTTTAAGAGGTTTCTATGAATTTAAAGGGATTACAAGAAATTTGTATAATATTTAAAAGATTTAGTGGAATTTTAAAGAATTTTAAGAAATTTTGATTTTTAAAAGTAATTTTAAAGGATTTTAAGGGCGTTGGATCCAAGTGTTAAGCTCAAAATTCCATTCTCCATTTTACTTAACGAAAATTATTGATAAATATTTTTTCGTAGCGCTAATCTTTTTGCAAATATAAAACTGCATACAGAGCGAAAAAATATTTATTCTCTATAATTTTTGCATAAAACGAGGAATTTAAGATTTAACTTCAAAATTCAATATTTTCGTTTCACTTAAAAAATATTTGAATTAGATATTTTCTGGCTCTGTACGCTTAATTATAGT
This sequence comes from Synergus umbraculus, assembly GCA_900474325.1. Taxonomy (NCBI): domain Eukaryota; kingdom Metazoa; phylum Arthropoda; class Insecta; order Hymenoptera; family Cynipidae; genus Synergus; species Synergus umbraculus. The sequence continues at coordinate 2,110 of UCOK01019421.1, forward strand.
TAAAAATTGATTAATTCTACAGAGGGAAAAAATTCCAAATTTAATATTTGTTGAGTAAAATGAGGAAATCGAATTTTTAGATTAGAACTTGGCTCCAACACCTATAAATTCAATTTATCCATTTTACTCAACGAATGTTAGAAATACATGTTTTTACTGTCTATATCGGTATCTTTTTTAAAATAAAAAAATCGAAACCCAATCGAATTTCGAGAATTGGATCCAACATCCTTAAAATGAATATAAATAAGTAATAATAGTAATAAGATATTTTTTAAATTACAGGCAAAAGTGAACATGAATGGTATTAGTCAAGCATCTAAGAGCACAAAAAAATCGTCCGTTCTGGAACCAATTCACAACCCTAGAAAAAAACAGGAAGAGGAATTATTAATAAGTACCCAGGAAAATAGTAACAGAAGTAGGAAGTCTACTGAAGAACAAGAAGCAGAAGATGTAGAATGTTTAAGCTTTCAGTCAGATACAAATTCGAATGAATTCGAAATGGTTCCCAGTCAGCCAGAAAGCGAAGATAATTCTCTAGAAATGAAAGTTGAGAAAATTGTCATCAGAAATGGAAAAGGTGATCCACTTCCTGAAGAGGCAAATTTAATTACTTAATTTTAAGAACATTTTTTAAAAATACAAAAGGGTAAAGAAAGCTTTGAACCCTTCGAAGTTAAAAGATTGAAAATAACAAAAAAATTATTGCTTCAACTGTGGAACTGTGGTTGATTTAGTTCCTAAATTCGTTCCAGTAGGATAAAATTCTATTAGAACGAAGATTAAAATTTTTGCTCGCACTTAAGTTATTCTAAGATCTTTAGAAGCTGAAAGAAACACATTTTGTATAAGACAATACCAATGTAAAGTGATAGTATCATTATTTAATAACAATTACAAAAATAATAATCATGATTCTGTAGCATTTTGCACTAAAAGTGAGATGACAATACAAGAAAGGCTATGAAAGCTACAAAGGATCGAATAATGAATTAAATTCTGAAATCTGCGTTATATTTCCGAACATTTACTTTTAGTTTAATTTTATTCTTTGAAACATCGCTTTTGCAATATTGCATGTAACGTAAAATATTTTTTACGTAAAATTCATCTCATATAGAACAGTATTTGCCCCTTATACAGGCCTCAAAATTTCCTTGGAAAACATACCGTCCTTCATTATTTTTATTTTTATTGTAAACGTGTTGCCTGGGAAATGAATTTAGAGTACCTTGCAAGGGTTTGGTGATTTTAGTACGTTAATTTATTTCGTCAGATGTAAAGAGCTCTTTGACCCTTAGATTTAAGATCGATGTGAATCTGTAAGGAAATATTTTATAAATTCAATAAATTTTGCACTGCGGAATTATGATTTTCTTTGGAATTGTTGAATGCACCCTATTGACAATTTTGGTAAATAAAATATATTTTTTTTTATCATTTCAACACGGATACACGAGGCGTTGACAGGGAATTATATTTAAAATGAACCTAATACCAGTTTAATTTTTGTACAGTATCAAAATAGAAAATTCTATATTTATATTGTCGTGTACAATACCTGAAAACAATAGAGTTTCTTGGAGATTTTTAGACAACAATAAAGTCCTAATTGGACTTTGGTTTGAAGGCAAGATCAATTCAGTATAAAAAAGTTGATGAAAATTGGAATGTCGATGAATTTATGACAGAAAACAATGTGCGAGTAAAAACGATGAAGACTTAATTAAATTAAATTAATTAATTATAAATTTCATGTATAACTTTGTCTTGCTTTCAGGTTTTAAGTTGAACAAATCTTTAGTATAAAAATAACCTTGCACACATTGTAAAATACTTTTTCACTTACAGTTTTAGAAAATATAAAATCATTGTATATATAATAATAGGAAAACAATGAAAATATAAATTGTCGAAGGCTGGTTTTAAGGCTCGACTTCGGAGAGATTTCCAAGGCATGAATTGGTAAAGGATTCTGAAATTGAAATTTTTACATTCTCATCAGAGAAGGTATTAGATTTTTTTGATTAGATATAAATCACTTATGCTATTATTGCCGGAGGAACCCAGCCTCCAAATCCTCGTTCCAATTCCTCGGCTACTGCGAGAGTAAGGCGATCTTGGTAAAGACCAGCAACAATCTGAAAATAAAAGCACTTTCATAATTTTAGGCATTCAGAATAAATCAGTTATTTAAGACTAATTATTATACTACAAAGATTTAAAGCATTCAAATTAAAATTAATTTAACACCTGTATGCCTATCGGAAGTCCCTGTTTATTAAGTCCTAATGGACAAGCAGTCGCTGGCAATCCTAGGACATTTATAATCCCAGTATATGTAAAATTAAAAGGCTTTATAAGTGGCTCATGATGTAAGGGTGCAGCTGTCGGATGAGTTGGGTATAAAAAGATTCCATCGTCACCAAGAAAATCCTACAAATATAATTATTTAAAAATACATAATTTAAGTCGAAATGGGAAATTTCATTGATGTAAATTAAATATCCCGTGTAATAGTAAAGTAAATATTAATTATTTAAAAGAAATTTAAAAAGATTTTAAGTTATTTCAAAACATTTTCGATATAATCGCAACCTATTTCTTATGATAAGATAAACAGAAAAGCCTACCCTAAATTCTTGATAAAGCTCTCTGCTTTCTTGCACAAGCTTAGTCTGTTTTTCACTTCCCTTCTTAATTTGAAATCTCTCAAAAGCTGCAGTTAGTAATGCAATCAAAGTGTGATTGCTCATGAAAAGTGCCCATTTAACCAACTCCAACCAGACATTAATTTGTCCTTTACGATTGGACAATTCGTAAGAGAAATCTTCGCCTTCCTCACATGCCATATTTGCCAACCAGTATGCTAAACTTTTTTTCATCCTTCTTATGTTTAATTTCGTAGCCTTAACTTTGTGAGCTTTTTCAAGGTAATGCACAACCTTTCTCAAAGATTCCTTTATTTCGCGATCTACGGGCGAAACTAAGTATTGTCCACCATCATCCTCCATATAGTAAAACTGCACAAGGAAAAATGATATTGATTACTAATTGTTAAATTTCGTGAAATTCATAATTAAATATTTGATTTTAATGATTAATTTCATTTTGTAAAGAAGAATTTGGAATTTACTTTGAGCTTTGAAATGTCCACTTTGGAATGCAAATTTAACTTGTCTGCGTTGCCATTGGCTATTACTTCTAGGATTGGACTCATGTCTTGAGCATATCTGCACATAGGTCCAATTCCAAGAAGCAAATTTTGATTTTCATTGTGAGCACTCGGGTATTGTCCTTCGTTTGAAACGATACCTATGTAAAGAATCATTTTAATTATTAGTTTTAGACGTGGAAAGTATTTTTGTTTCAACAAAATTTAAATCAATTAGAATAAATACCTTTGGAAGGTTTATGTCCAAAGACCCCATTAAAAAAACAGGGCATCCGAATGGATCCACCAATATCAGAACCTAATCCACAAGGTGATCCTGCAGCTCCTTGTAAACAACCTTCGCCACCTGAAGAACCACCTACTATATGTCTGTAAAGAAAATTCCAAAACATCTTTTGTAATACTAAATTTTATCTTAAAAATTACAATTTCTTTTACTTTTTTTTTTTATCAATTACCTTGAATTGTATGGATTTCTGGATGTACCATGTAAACAATTGCTAGACTCCCACCACATGGCCACTTCCGATACATTAGTTAAGGCAAGAGGAATTGCTCCAGCTTCTTTCATTAATCTAATTACATCAGCATCTTCTTGTGATACAATATTCTTTCGAGAAACTAAACCAGCTGTTTGGTTCATATCTTTAATAGCCACACAAACCTGAAACCATACAATGTCTTTACAGAAAGATTTATTTTGTTTCTTGAGATATGTTAGAGAATGATACGTCAAACGTTCTGTATTGTCACTCAAATACTATTTTACTTTTCTTTTAACTGTACTTGAACTATCATTGAAAATCTCAAAAGAAAAAAAATTTACTAGACAATTAATATAATATTAAGTATGTAAACCATGCTCAAATGCACTTAAAAAAACAAATACTTGATGATGTCCTTTATGCAGAATTTTATCATCAGATTTTTGCTACTTCTCTACAGTTCCAGCATGCTAAGCACTTCTTTCAGAAAAATATCCCATGTAACACAAAATTTTTAAACTTAATTTCATAACTTTCTTCAGATTAAGTCATTTTCATGAAAATAATTATCAGAAAGGGATTAAAGAAGAAAATAAAATATGAAACTATATACTAAATTTCGATTATTAAGGACGTTGAACCCAAGTGTTAAGCTCAAAATTCTATTCTCCATTTTACTCAACGAAAATTATAGATAAATATTTTTTCGCTCTGTAGCACAAATCTACTTTCAAATATAAAACTGCGTACAGAGAGAAAAAATATTTAATCTCTATAATTTTTGCATAAAACGAGGAATTTAAAATTTAACTTCAAAATTCAATATTTTCGTTTCACTTAAAAAATATTTGAATTAGATATTTTCTGGCTCTGTACGCTTAATTATAGTTAAAAATTGATTAATTCTACAGAGGGAAAAAATTCCAAATTTAATATTTCTTGAGTAAAATGAAGAAATCGAATTTTTAGACTAGAACTTGGTTCCAACACTCTTAAAAAATATATTATATTTAATATCTTACTTTGCTTGTTATTTGCTGTTGTATTTTTTATTCGATTATCGTTTGAAATCTAAAATAATCATATACAATTATTTTTCTGCTATAAAGTACTTTGTGGAATGTGTCACGTGGGATTAAAAAGAGAAGCTACTATCAGTAAAAGTATTATGTAAGTCGTCAGTTATTATACCTATATTGCAAACCTAAAATGCACCTTTGTCGTGAATGGCACCCCAAAAAAGGGTTTCTCTTTGGCAAGAACCTTGATAGAGGGGGCATTTGGAGATTTCAACAACTCATCGCATTTTCTGGCGTCTTTCAGAGCTTCTTCAAAGCGATCTTGGACGACAGGGTTCAATATCGGTTGAATTTCATTTATCCTATCGATATAGGATTGGACCACCTTCTCAGAAGAGAGCTGCAATCAATTTGTTCAAATGTCAATTAAATCCACTTTATATGACGGCATGCTTTGTTAAAAATTCTTTTTCTACTGATGTGCTTCTATAAAATAATCCACTTGATGTCACGTCTTGCAAAGCTGGCTTTTTCTACTGACTTAGTGATTATTAAGTAGAAAAACTTAGTTTAGGCGAGACTTTCGTGATTTCAAGTGAAAACTGCCGTCTCAAGTCTAGAAAAAAGAGACTTTTCTATTGACTGGAAGTATAAGATAAATACACTGAGAAACTCTGTGTTAGAAAAATTACTAATATCGATAGCAAGTAGGGGCAAAATCCCAAAATTGAGACATTTTAATACAGAAAATAATAAATTTTACTATTTAAATAGTAAAAATTACTATTGAAATAGTAAAATTTAATATTTTCTGTATTAAAATGTCTCAATTTTAGGATTTTACCCCTACTTGCTATCGATATTACTAATTTTTCTAACATAAAGTTTCTCAGTGTAAAAGTGGAAGAAAAATTTAGATTTTACTTTTAAATTGTGAGATGACTAAAAATAGTTATAAATGTAGAACTTGCCTGCTTATTGCGAATTTTTGTTGCCAATGCTGTTGCACTGTGCAAAAGTGTGAGATCTTTTATTGGTGGTTGTGATTCTGCTGGGCCGCTTAAATATGCGACTAAAAGCAATATTCCTCTTACTAGAAATTCAATGAGTCTATGAATCACAGTTACTATTTTACTACCGACCCTCATCTTTGAATGATTTTTTCCCTTGCTGGACATTTACCTAAAACATGATTATAAACATAATTTTATTGATTATTTATACAAACATTTTTGATTTTCATAAAATTAGAAAAGAGTAAAATTATTTTTATGTTTTATTGGAATTGTCTATTAATAAATATTTTCTAGACTATTGAGATACTTTAGTGTGTATAATCGAAGAAAAGTAAATATTCTTTTGACCATTGAAACATTAGATGAACGTTATTCATCGCAAACGAAATAGACGACCTCGTTCACGTTTATTAACTGCAGTTTATTTGTAATTGAATGAGAGAACTTGTGAGGAGTAATTCGGCGTAAATGGATACAAATTGTGTCTATTCACTTTATGTTTCATATTTTAATCCACACCTTAGTTTTGAAATTCCATTGTCAAAAATGGGAATTTATTTAACATAAATATCCATATTTGAAATTTCTTTAGAATATACAATTCATATGCATTTATTCATATTTATATTTAGTTCATACATTTTTACAAGTTTTTTTAGGTATACTTAACATGTATACGAAAAATTTTTTACTCAAATATTAGCCCTAAGCAAAGTCATAAGATAAACTAATTACAAATAAGATTATTCTTAACATTAATTACACGGAAAAAAGCTCGTAAAATTGTTCTCTTGACATCTTTTCCTTTTCTTTTTCCTGCCTTCAAATTACAAAAGTCTAGCATTCCAAACTAAAATAATTTGTATTCGAAGTATTGAAAGCGAACAAAAAAGTGTTATTTCAATTACAGATCGATAATATTAATTATCATGATAAAATATATAGATTCAGGATAAGGGTAAAATTTCACCGAATACTATCTGTCGTGCCTTATCGACTTTAAATCGATTGAGTTCATATTATATAGTGACATACTTTAATAAATTATATCTATTGTGCCATAGAAAATAAAAATAAGAGGCAATGCTTAATATAAAGAAATGATTATCTGTAATTGACCGTAAGAATAGTCAGTGCATTAACTAATAAAATTTATGGGGTATCCCATTGTATTTTTCAATAATTTTTATAAAGCAAGTTAAGTCTATGTACGTTTCTGATAAAGTGGTAAAAACTATAGCAGAATATATTATTAAAAACCTGTTTCTTATTCAATCAGTTCTCTCGACTTATTTCAAAAAATGATATGACCACTCCTTTTTTATTGAAAACTACAAGAAAATTATCTTGTAAATAGTTTTCTTAACTTCTTTATATTAATATTAAATTTCTATTAATCACAAATCACAAACAATCTCTGTTTTATGTTTTAAAATATGCACGAGGCGATTGAATAATCAAAATAATTATTAAATTATGAGTCGATGTCTTATAGAGGTCAAGCTACGAGATCAATTAGTCACGTGAGTTTTATATTTAATGATACTCGAAGGTCGCTTTAAAAAACGGTTTATGCACCATGTGAGTTTGACAGCCCTCCCAATTTTAGTTAAATTTCTGCATTACTAATAGATTATAAAATTAATAATAAAAGAATTATAATAAAACACAGAAAATCCCAATATATAGATACACAAGAGACATCATAGTATGATCAAGATTCTCTTCAATTTCAATTAAACGAATCTTATCTAACGGTACACAACAATTCCACGAAAATTGGGCTCATACAAATAAAGTACGAAAAAATTAGATCATTTTTTGATTCAAAATGGCTCAATATTTCTTTCACGGACACAAGCCGGTATTTTTTTTTACATGAAGTATCATTTTGCATCTCACACAGCCTTCTAAAAAGATATAGTGTGGCGTATACATGAGAAGTCGCGTCAATAATTTATCAAATTCCGGCGAATTTTCTGTACTTACTCTAATTTTTAAAGAATGACAATGTGTGAGAAGAGCGCGAGTAATTCAGGAAGTTGTGTTTTTCAAGTCGGTATCAATCAAAGTCTCGCTGATGTCAAATTTAAGTCACGAGTCACTCAGACGGTGATCCAGCACACAAAAGTACACTCCTTTACTTCCCGGCACAGCGCTTTTACTGAGCTTCAGGTTTTGCTCAGAGTATAGTCGAACTGTATAAGTATGTACGTGTATAATATGTATATATATATATATATGAGTAGGAATATATATATGCAGATGTAAAAGTATGTGTCGGAGAGGAGAGATAGGCAGATTACTGTTGTGTCTATAGCAAAGATATTTGCTATAGTCTGCGCACAGATCAGTTTGTGTCATCGGCGAGACTGGCGGCAACTGTAAAAACGTGTATTACAATTGTTCACCTGATACTCAGATTGCTTTTCATACCACTTCAAACTTCGGGATATTTTTACCGAACCATTGTCATTCCAACATTCAGTACGAGAAATGTCATTCTTTTATTTAGAATATTATTTCCAGCAGTTGCATAATCTCTCCGAAAATAAGTCAGGGTGCCGGTCATATTATATAATATATATATATTGATTTTGGCATAGATGAATTCAATTTGTTAATAAGAAACTAATAATTTTATTAGAAGGGCCTTGGAGCCACGTTTTAATCTAAAAATTCGATTTCTTCATTTTACTCAACAAATATTAAATTTGGAATTTTTTCCCTGTGTAGAATTAATCAATTTTTAAGTAGAACTATGCGTACAGAGTGGGAAAATATCTAATTCAAATATTTTAAAAGTAAAATCAAAATATTAAATTTTGACGTTACATTTTGAATTCTACGTTTTATGTAAAAAGTATCGGAATTAAATATTTTTTCGCTCTGTACGCAGTCCTAAATTTGAAAAAATATTAGATTTACAGAGCGATTTACCTATAAGTTTCGTTGAGTAAAATGGAGAATAGAATTTGGAGTTTAACACTTGGGTCCAATGCTCTTAAGGATGGAACGTATTTTTTATAATTTGAATTTCAGGATAAACTTCCGAAAGCGGGTTACCTCACTGATTATGAAATTACATTACAATAGTAATTTGTTTCTGTTAACGACTCAACATGAGTAACGTTTTTTCAATCGATTACGTCAAAATTCCAAATTCTCACGAACAAGTCTCCAAATATTTTTGGTATATTTAAGTATGTTGATGATATATTTTATTCCTGTTTATAAATTGTATCTTTTCCTCCAAATATTTAAATTCATCGCTCAAATCGTCTTGTAGTGTACAACTTTATATTTATATTTTTATTTCCCAGGAAACCTTTCTTTTTCCAATTGATGAACGTCCAAAAAATTACTATTTTTTCACTTTTTTCATAAGATTTCTTCTCCTCTGACATTTCTGAAGATAAATGCGCCCCTGAGGCAAGTTTGTGTAAGTGAATACATAGAACAGCTATACTAACAAAGCGTGCGTACGTGTACTTTACAGAGCAAATTATATTCTTTGCGAGTTGCTTTGATTGCTTCAAAAAGGCTGTTCAATTTTTTTCGCCTATATTTTCATCGCCATCAGTTTAATACAATCGGTCATGGTCTTGAATATGAATAAGTTAATGTGAAACTTTCATTTATTAATTCAAATCAAGTGTAGAAAGTGTGCAGAATGTTTTGAGGTTAACTCCATCGAATGACAAGCAAAAGTAAGAATATATCTATCATAATTTGAGTATGCATTAAGTTAAGATGCAAGTTTCTTAATTACCCTGTAAAAATAGCTTATTAAAATTAGACACAACAATGAACTTATGTATATATTTTTCTTAAAAGAAATGCACTTACTTTTTTTCTCTTCTCTTACTGTCCACTGTTGATACGATCTTTGCTACGATTTATGTTGATTTTGTGCAATTTTTATATAAAACTGAATAAGGAAAGATGCCAAGTAAGATAAGATGGTGTAGATGTCTCAATTATCATAATGAACCTTGGATTCGTTGCAAAAAAGTGGGATAAAAAACTTTGCATATGAAATGGTTTCAGTCAATATCGATTTACATTTATAGTAGATGTATGAGCAAAGATTCATGGATGCTGTATGCTTTTCACTTAGTTTTGTGATTTTTTAAATAGTTTTTGGTTTTATGATAAGAAAATAAGTTATAAGTTTTGAATTTGATAACAATTTTTATATTTGTACTGGTTTTTATTTAAATGGGGCAAATTTATTATGAATGTTGATAAAAGAAAGGAAATGTGTCAGAAAGTCGCGAGCCAGGCAACAGATGACTGCAGCAGACAGCTCTTCATGAACTGCTGCCACCTACCGGGGAATCTCACATAGGGATTTAAATTTTAAAGACCCAAACATATACATAATATTTGTATATGTATGTATAATAGCAAAATATCTTTGATAATACTACATGCAATTAAAAAAAATAATATTATTAATTCCGTAATAAACATTTTATTTATTGCAATATTAATAATTATTAATATTAAAGTAATAAATACACGATTAAGAGCGTTGGACCCAAGTGTTAAACTCCAAATTCTATTCTCCAATTTACTCAAGGAAAATTATAAATAAATATTTTTTCGCTCTGTAACACTAATATTTTTTTAGATTTAAGACTGTGTACAGAGCGAAAAAATATTTAATTTCGATACTTTTTCCATAAAACGAGGAATTCAAAATCTAACTTCAAAATTGAATATTTTCATTTTACTTAAAAATATTTTAACTAGATAATTTCTCGCTCTGTACGCATAATTCTAATTAAAAATTGATTAATTCTACAGAGGGAAAAAATTCCAAATTTAATATTTGTTGAGTAAAATGAGGAAATCGAATTTTTAGATTAAAACGTGGCTCCAACACCCTTAAAAATAATTAAAATGATCTAATATTATCAGATATTATTAATAACTAGTTTTTAATGAAAACTGAATATTTCGTTTTAGGATGGAAAATTCGAATTCGCAAGGAGATGGAACAGAGTCATCGCTTTCACATAAAGACGACCCTTTTCTCATCCCTAAGCCGGTTCAAGATGCTAAAGATCTTCCGGAAAAAATTAAAAAAATCGACGTTAAATCGAATTCCGCGACAAGTCTTTTAGTGAAAAACACAATTTTGCTGCCAAGCAGTGTAGCCCGTGTGAAACAGACGTCCAATGTTCAAGTTTATTCAGGATCTACATCAGAATCAACTTTTAAGCCTTCCGGTTCTGCTACTGGTGAGTCAAATAAACTTTTTTTTATTATGCATTTAAATTTACAAGTGCAGAAGCACTTCCTGTTTTTTTCACTACGGTTGTACGATTGCTACCAATTAACACCAGTTCAGAATTGTTACTTCCAGATTCATTGGCAAATTAATATTTCCTGAAAGAGTAATTGAATCACCAATCAAAAATTACTAATTAAATCGAATATAAAGTTACAGCAACGATAATCAGAGACTATACTTAACATTTTGATATTTTTGTGTCAAAACCTTCTTTTGATAGCGTGTGAACTTTATCACCTCAACTTCAAAGAATAAATAATTCACCGCTTTAAATTTCAAAGCTTTGAAACTTTATCTCTTCTGCTTTAATGACATTCGCAAATTGGGTATTTAAATTCAAATAAATTTCAGAGTCCAGAGACTTACAACTAATTTATTACTGACTGAAAAATATTCCGGAATTGGCTTAAAATATGTACATCAAATTATGAATTATAGTTATTTAGAAAAAGTAACTATAGTGTGTAATATAATTATTTAGACAAGGGTGGCTTTATCCGTTTTTAATCGACTAGTGGAAAGTGAAGGTCAAGTAATATTTTTCTCTCAATTCGATGATTGTTCTCTTATTTATTTTTTTCATCAAGTTTCAGCATGTTATTTCATATAAAAGAAGACATCTCCCTTCGAGGACCTTCTCAATTGATTTTCAAGAATCAAATGAGACATAAAATCACTTTGTTGAAAGAAGCTTTTCCATCTCGAAATATCCCTTCCGGGTTTGGGAGGAGTTGAAGGCCTTTTTACCGAATAAAACATATGCCACGTTTCTACGTGGGCGGTTATTCTCAACCCAGAACCCTCTGGTATACATTATCCACGAGAAAGAGGGTAAAATAGGATAATAATATTCCCCTGAGACTGCTTTGATATTGTCATAACAAATGTTTTTTTACTGTAATATGTTGTCAGAAAGACTTTTCATAAATTTAATTTGATTTTTTAAAATTATTTTCAATTAAAATGAAGTAATTATATAAGGGCAAAAATCCTGAGTTTAAAAGCAAGATTAATCCTTTTTGTTAATGAAAATTTTTGATGACACTGCAATGGCCATTTTTGCACATGAAGAGACACTCAGTAGCTTAGAAGGAATTCTTAATGACCCTTGAGGATGTGTATTGCTTCTTGAAGTGGTCAAGTTGGATGAGGAGTTAAACGAGGAGTTAAAGTTACGTCGAAGAAATGTGAAACACTTGTTGCCTGCAAACAAACTCAACAGCTTCATTTCAAAATATATGACGTCATGTTTTTTTAAGAAAAAAAGAAGAGTCACTTGGTAATTGTTGACTATTGAAAATCTTTATTTTATGCTAAAAATGTTGAAAGTAGAAAGTTTTCACTTTGCCAGATATTCTTCTGCATGGAATAGAATATTGAATAAAGAATCGAAAAAATGGAAAGATCAATATTTGTGACCCAAAATGGAAATTTCAAGAAATGGCGTTCCAAACGCAGTTTCTGGTGACTTTTATACATGAAATTTGTGTGCAAGGGATTGAGAGAGATAACATAAGGGCTATTCAAGAGCTAATTTAAGATTTATTATGATTTATTTCGAGAGGTGGATTTTTAGAACGATATTTATCAAATTTTCATGACAATATACTGAATCAGTCAAATTCCACTGATTTTCAGTGACTCTTTTCTCACGATTTTAATCAGTGAAAGTTCACTGAGAATCAGTCAAAAGTCACTGAAATTTTCAGTCATCTTCACTAAACTACTAAAAATTTCAGTGACTTTTCACTGATTTACAGTAGATTTTTCACTGATTAAAATCGTGAGAAAAGAGTCACTTTGTTGTGTCAACCAAATCTTGGTTCTTGCAACAAACTTTTTGTTGAACCAAGGAAAATCATTTGAATCAACAAAATCTCAGTTGTGGTTGAATTAACAAAACTTTGGTTGGCACAACGAAAAATCTTTGTTGCTTTTACAGCAACAAAATTTGTTTTTGTCCGCACCAAACATTTTTCTCAGTGTAATCAGTTAAATTTCATTAATTCAAGTTTAGAGATAATATTTACTAACTAACAAGCTATGAAAATATCAAGTTGCTTCTTAATCATAGAACGTGATATTGTATGCTGATTATGAGCTGAAACTATTTGCCAAGAACTTCTCGTGAGAGAAGTAAGTTGTTTATTTAAGTCTGAAACTTGGAATCTAGAAAGCTAGGGAAGAGAGTTTGACGTCGACAGCTGAGACGAAGTGAGTGACTTTGATGGAGGCCACAGGAGGGTGGTGGCTTTTTAAAGCCCGGAGAAGAGAAAAGCGCGCGAACCGGGGTGACCTGGTGGCTGCCGGTGCTGCTCCTATATTGATCTATCTGTCTGAGTTCAGAGTAGTATAGTTCTGTGTGTACCAGCGCAGTTTCTTGCGATCCTTCAACGCGTTACAGTGCTGTACTGTTTTATTCTTATATTTTGACCTTGACCACAAAAACCACTTTATAACTTTTCACACCCACTGGTATCATTATGAACTTTCTTCTGGACTTAACGCTGTATTTTAACGAATCCCCCATAATTCCCTATAACGCACGTGCCGTGTCTGAAGTTAAATATGCCACCCACTCACCAATACCACCCACACTTTACTAATTTAGCTATTCTGCTTGTGCTTTAAAAAAAACCTTTATGATATGCTCGCTACAATTTCCGGCCTCATTATTCCTAATTCGAGTTCCAGTTTACGTGAAGAATTTTATGGAAGAGTAATCATAACTAATGGAGATGTTAGATCATCAGGTGAACTTTTTCATTACATTTGATCGTTTCAACGTTTTTTATTGTAGAGATTTTTTATGTCATAGAGAGTTTGTGTTCCAGGATGGGAGTGGGTAATGTGTAGGCAATTAGAATCATGTGATGTGTAGTAAATGGAATTATGATTGACCAAGGGCTGGCTTATGAACCCTAGAAGCTAGAGATATAATTAAATGAGGATATAATATATAATTGGTAGAGAGAGAAGATAAACTATATTATTAATTATTGCTCATGTTTCAAGTATAGAAGATATAAGAAAGATGTAATCTTTTCAAATATATTTTGGTTTGAAGAATGGATGTAATAATGTAGGTTTCTTTGATTCACATAAGCCCAGAAAAATCTTAACGAAAGCAATCTTTCTTGAAGATATCGATCGAAAGCAAGAAATGGAAGGCTCCACATCATTTCCTGAGTAGTGAGTTTTTTCTTTTGATTTCCGAATTCTCTTAATTCCCTACAATCGATGAAAGAAGGAACTAAATCAAGGATATTGCCCTCCGCTGAGAAAATGAACTCGGCAATAATTGCTTCCCTTCTATGAGACAATGCCTCGGTGCTGTGGAGCACCTTTGATTTCCGCTATGGACCGCAGTGGGTCTCCACAAAATCTCGGTCTACAGGTTCAGGACGGTTAGTAATCAGATTAATTGCCAATTAGTGGAATTTATATTTGCGGCTGTCTTTGCCTTTGACTAACCATCTGTACTGTTTTCAAAACAAACATCTCAATACTTACCCGTGTGGCTGATTTGATATCAATTTCAAATTTTCTGTCGTTTTACCTCCTATTCGAATATCAATTGACATTTTTCAATTAATTGAAATGGCGTTTATGAAATAATGTAATTTGTACTTTATGTCTGTCCTTCGGGAAACAAAATTGGCACATCTATTGAAATTCGATTACTCTTTTTAAAAGTATTGGAAAACCTTTGAAAAGGTTTCACAATGATAACAGAAGTCAAGAAGATAGTGAGATTATGGTAATTGTTTGAGTACAACCGTAATGTAACAATTCTCTCAATATGAATTAGTAAGAATTTGACTAATTGAATTAATAGCCTTTTATTTGACTATTGAATTACTCATTTCTCTAGCAATTAAACACTTTTTATTAATTTTACTGACTCTCGAACACAGAGAGTTTTAAAAGATTTTCGAAATCTGTTTTAAAAATTAATAAACTCTTTTCTAATATCTCATAAAATTCACTGAAATATTATAATACTTTTCTCTGACTTCTCTGTGTCCGAGAGTCAGTAAATACTGTTTTAAAATCTAAGAAAATAATTTTTTCCGTGTATAAAGTGTTACATATTTCTATTTTAGCTCTATGGCCAATGTTTATTATTAAAATAGAAAAATCGATAATTCGATATCACATGGAGCTTTTAAGTTTTGCTATGAAAGATATCTAATAAAATCCATAAATTATTCCAGGTAATCCTCGGAATAAAACAGCCTTGGCTCCGGGTCACAGTCTCATGGATTGGATTAGATTGGGCTCTTCTGGGGTTGATTTAACTGGTGTCGGCGGCGTGCCTCGAGTCGTTACAATGGCTGAATTAGCTAAACATAACAAGGAAAATGACGCCTGGATAGCGATAAGAGGTTTGTAATTTTGTGTTTCTCAGAATTTTTATAAAAATTGTAATTTTTCTTATAACTTTCACGATTTCTTTCCAGGGATTGTATTTAACGTTACACGGTATATGGATTTTCATCCAGGTGGAATTGAAGAATTAATGAAGGGCGTTGGAAAAGATGCAACTAAACTTTTCGAGAACGTAAGTCTTGTTTCCACACATAGTTTTAATTAAAAATATCGTCATTAAGTGACTCTCTTGACGTACTCGCAGATCTTTAATTGCAGGTTCACGCTTGGGTAAATTATCAAAGCATTCTTCAAAAATGCGTTGTAGGAAAACTTAGTCGAGCCTCTTCGAATTCGGAAAATGCTCATACTTTGGAAATGATTGTCCCTCCAACAGCCACACCAGGTATTCCAAGTAAATAATTTTTTTTTCTCAATATTATACGGATACATTTTTCAAAATAATATATGTGATTAACAATTTTATATTAATTACAGAAATGTCGAGTGAAAAAGAACCTGCTGTGAGTTCCAGTTCTGTTCCTAATATTAAGCTGAATTGGAAACAAACAACTAATACGATCACTTTTTCGTACCACGCCGTGATTAATTATCCGGCAGCTAATTTTCAATTGACGAGATTGGGCGATTCAAATATTCTTTTTTGTATACATTTTGGACATACGGATAAAGATATTGTAAAGCACGAATTTCGATTAGCAGGAGATGTAAAATGGCCTCCACATTGGGAAAGAAATCACGATACAATGGAGGTAATTTTATCATCAAGTTTCTTTATTTTTTATCAAAATTTCTTTGCTTTTCTCCAAGTCTAAAATTGGTTTTAAAATTTTAGGTGGAATTTACATTTACGAAAAAGACTGGAACTTTGTGGAAATCTTATGGAACTCGATCGACGGAGTACGAGTCAAAAAGTAATGTGCGATCGTATAAAGAGTACGAAGTTATCAGCAACACTTCTCTTTGCAAAATGGTTCACTTTTTGATCCTTAGAGCAAAAGACTATTTGGAACTTGTTCCCATTGGTCGACATTTAGAAGCTAAAATGAATGTTTTAGGTGAGTGAAAAATATGGTATGTAAATTAAATTTTTCCTTTCCAATGAAAAGTAAATAAGATTATTTTCTCTTTGTTCAGGAACTGAAGTTTCTAGAATGTATACACCTGTCCCGCCGTGCCTTCATCCTGAAAATATGGTGCCAAAATACACGTCCGATTGTATATGTCTCATGGTAAAACGATATCCCGATGGCGCACTCACTCCGTCCATGACTAGTTTACAGCCAGGGCAGACATTGACTTTAAGTTGTGGGTTAGGCACCTTTATAGTGGAGTCCTTTGACATGTTTTCCACAATTCATATGTTGGCTGCGGGTACTGGTTTGACTGCAATGCTGAGTATTATTCAGAGAGCGCTTTGTAGACGTAGTGTGTGAGTTCTCACATTTTCCTTTTCATCGTGCTTTAAAAAGATCTTATATGATCTTATTAATTATGAAAATTAGATTCAGCAACACTATAAAAACGATTCCTTTCTCTTTCCAGAGTCATGATAAATTTACTTAACTTTAACAAGAATGAGGAGAACATTTTCTATTCTTTAGAGTTGGAAAGGATTTCCTTAGATAAAAAGTAAGTTGGAAATTTTCTTATTAGAAAAAAGAAATAATTTAAATGTTGAAAAAAATGTTCTTTTATATCTATTTCTTGTATTTAGATTGAAAGTAACTAACATTCTACTGCAACCTGATGATTCTTGGAGCGGTAGACGTGGAGAAATTTCTAAGGAATTATTGTCTGAATTAATTGGGAACATGGTTCCGCAAGCTTGCGTTTTTTCCTGTGGTCCTAAAGGTTTCATGCAATCTGCGAAAACGTAAGTCATTTGCTCTAATTTCTGATATTTTATTTATTTTATAATCCTAAACAACTTTTCACTCAAAATACTTGCAGATTTCTCTTGAGCCTTGGATGGAAACCATCACAGCTGAATGAATTTGATGATTAGATCCAGAAAAACAAGAGGAATAAGAAAAAAGGGACCTAAACACTTTGTCACTCGCCCCAAATAGACTTGCACCAGGAATTTTTTAATTTATTAAAAAAAATATTGTCGATTTAGGGCAGTAGGACAAACACCCAAATATATTACAATTCTAGTGATAATTCACTCAGGTTTTAATAGTAGCTTTATTCTTAATTTTAATAAACGCGAATCAGTTACTTTTAAAAAGTTAATTTTTTGTTACATCCGACGATTTCATTAATTCTTCAAGAGCAATTCTAGACTGCGTAAAATTCTAATCAACCGCGTACATAAATAGCTAAATTCTAAATACCATTTGGAAATTATCACTTCATAGAAAAATAAATGTTACTAAAGTACCTGGAAACAGTGCGGGAACACGATATCGCAAATAACACGTAACTTTAATGGTAAAACGCCAAGTTCGCTTAGTTTAGATATAGAAATAATGGAAGTATCTACTCGTCTCGAATTTCGGGACAACTAAAGTTCAGACGCCATTCCAACCTTTTTCCCAAAGTCCATTTTTTCGGGATGAGTAGATGCAGCCTTAAATAAAAGAAAGAAACAAAATTTGACAGGGTTGTCATTTTACCATATAAAAAAATTGTTTTTTAACTTTTAAGAAGTCTGACCGTTTAAATGTACAATGTTTTTTTTGCGCTACTAAGAAAGTACATAGAGTGAGAATTAAAACGTTAACAATCGCAAAACTTTCTCTTGGTAATCAAGTATTTGACAATTGTGGAATACATAATATTATTCTTGAGAGAAGTAAAAAAATATTTTTAATGTAGATCGCAAGAAACTGCAATAAAAATCAGAATTCTAATTGCCTATACATAGTATGAGGCAAAATTGATTTAACAACAAGAATTCTAAAAATAGTTTTAGGTACATTGTACAAAATTAGGGAATGCTATATAGTTGATTAATATATTCATAGATTGTGTAAAACTGTACATATATACATTTTGTATATATTTAGTGAAATGTGTGTGTTTTTTTGTCATTGTACTTAAATGTTTAATAATTAAAAAACAAAAGTGGTAATTTTTGTGTTTTTATTTTGTGTTGCTTCTCAACTTAAAATAAGTTAATTTTTTGCGATGAAAGCAAAAAATTTCTGTTATCTACAATTTTATTCGAAGGGAAAATCCTGTATCCATTGGAATATAACTTCCAGTCGTTGGGGAAAACTTTTTGTGTGAGGAAACTTGTTAATTTTTTAGCCATGAAACATTGATAAATCAATCACAAAACTTTTCTGATGGTAGAGTGGATAACGTCAGAATCGGTTTCGTTCACTGTCCAGAAATGATAAATGTGACTAAAACTTCAGAAAATTGAAGTACAAGCTGATTGATTTTTAAAAAATGTGGTTTTTAAAGGTCCTGAGGGAGCAAAGTTTAGGGAAAAAGTAACAGTAACAATGTACTATCAAAATTAGACATTTAAGCTCATTTTTAGTTTACTATCCTTTTTTTACCTTTTTTGTGAACTGCTCGGTTTCGCTTTCTCAGATATTTATCTTTCTCTAATTTATCCTTGTATTAGATGTTCAATCTGTTTATATTTTGTTATGAATAAAAACATAAAATATGTGTATCCGTAAAACGAAGATCGATGTCCACTTTAGGAACCTTTTCAGCACTTGTATATGGTTTCTCTGAATCTTGGTTCAACGACCGATGAATGTGAATCTTCACAATGGTTTGGTTTTTTTGGAAGAGCCGATGCCCATCAGATTTTGGACTATCATGCCATATATGACGATTCCAGTATTCTGCTTCTTTTCTACAACTTTTCTGTGTGTACAATTGTACATATATGCATTGAGAGTTTCGTACCCAATTGTACCATCATTCCGATTCGAACTTGCAGCATTTCCTCTCGACAATATCCGTTTGAAAACTGCTTAACTGCTTTATTAGTTTCTCACAAATTGGATGCTTTGATTTCATTATAGGGAAAAATTTCCTTTGATTTTCGTTTGAATAAATAGCATTTTAAATTAAGCCTACTTCTATAATCAGTATGATTATGGATTATGATGTTGAAGCCAAGTTCTAATCTAAAAATTCGATTTCTTCAGTTTACTCAACAAATATTAAATTTGGAATTTTTTCTCTCTGTAGAATTAATCAATTTGTAACTAGAATTATGCGTACAAAGCGAAAAAATATCTGATTCTAATATTTTTTAAATAAAATGAAAATATTCAATTTTGACGTTAAATTTTAAATTCTTTGTTTTATGCAAAAAGTATTGAAATTAAATATTTTTTCGTTCTGCACGCAGTTTTATATTTGAAAGTAGATTAGTGCTACAGAGCGAAAAAATATTTATCTATAGTTTTCGTTGAGTAAAATGGAGAATCGAATTTGGAGCCAAGTTCTAATCTAAAAAATTGATTTCCTCATTTTACTCAATAAATATTAAATTTGGAATTTTTTCCTTCTGTAGAATTAATCAATTTTTAACTAGAATTATGCGTGCAGAGCGAGTAAATATGTAATTCAAATATTTTTTAATTAAAATGAAAATATTCAATTTTGAACTTAGATTTTGAATTCCTCGTTTTATGGAAAAAGTATCGAAATTAAATATTTTTTCGCTCTGTACGCAGTCTTATATTTGAATAAAGATTAGCGCTACAGAGCGAAAAAATATTTATCTATAATTTTCGTTGAGTAAAATGGAGAATTGAATTTTGAGCTTAACATTTTGGTCCAACGCTCTTAATCAATTTTTAACTAGAATTATGCATACAAAGCCAAAACATATTTAATTCAAATAGTTTTTAAGTAAAATGAAAATATTAAATTTTAACGTCAATTTTACTCAATAAATATTAAATTTGGAATTTTTTCCTTCTGTAGAATTAATCAATTTTTAACTAGAATTATGCGTGCAGAGCGAGTAAATATCTAATTCAAATATTTTTT
>UCOK01019422.1:0-12580 GCA_900474325.1 Synergus umbraculus
GCCTGAAGCAGCGTGCGTAGGGACTCAGAAAGACTTCAAGGAATACCCAAAATTAAGATAAGGTGAGACGTGATTTAAAACAGGTAAAGAGAAGGAGAACCCCAGCCTGGAGCAGCGTACAAAGTTCTCCTATTCTAGAATACTTGCTGAAGATTGATGGTCCTGTAGAGCACCTGGCCGATGAAGAGGGCTGCTTGACTACTTCGTATAACGATGCTCAGGCCTTGGCGATCCAGAGCACGATGATCTTCTGTAGGCCGAAAGTCGCCTTATATACCATTTGGAAGAATGGTAACATCTGGGGAAACCCCCTTTTGCCCCGTCTTGTGATACCCCTTGCACTCGTTATTTTAGATGATACTTGAAGATCGGCATAATTGCTGTCAGGTATGCAACTCTAAGTTCAGACTCTGTAGAGTTAAATATTTGCCTTTTCTTAAGCCTATTACCGGTACGGTTATATTGCCTGTAATTCGGCTTGATTACTTCCAGATGTGCAACTCGAATTTGGGAATCTGTAGGGTTCAATATTTGCCTATTTTTAAGTCTATTACAGGTACGGTTATATTGCCTGTAATTCGGCTTGATTACTTCCAGATGTGCAACTCGAATTTGGGAATCTGTAGGGTTCAATATTTGCCTATTTTTAAGTCTATTACAGGTACGGTTATATTGCCTGTAATTCGGCTTGATTACTTCCAGATGTGCAACTCGAATTTGGATCTGTAGGGTTAAATATTTGCCTATTCTTAAGCCTATTACCGGTACGGTTATATTGCCTGTAATTCGGCTTGATTACTTCCAGATGTGCAACTCGAATTTGGGAATCTGTAGGGTTCAATATTTGCCTATTTTTAAGTCTATTACAGGTACGGTTATATTGCCTGTAATTCGGCTTGATTACTTCCAGATGTGCAACTCGACTTTGGATGACTGTTAGCATCGCCTTATTTTTGACTCTTGTTAGGCGTATTGTGGGGGTAGTATACCTATGCCGTTACAAGTTAGAGGAGGAAAATAAAGCGTATTTTTTAGGAATCTTTTTCTATTCGCTGTATGGGTAATTCTCCACAAACAGGGTACTTTTGTGCCTCAGACATATAGTAACTAAACTAAGTGGTGTTTATTTATAATACTTGGCTAACTTCTTCATCTTAGCAGTACAATACAATACCTCGGTAAGAAAAAATCAAGTCACATCATCGAATGGCTTAGTAAAATGCTCTCAAATACTCGAAAAATGCCTATTTGGGATCTCTCCACGTGAGCGGCGCCAAGTTTGGAGACGTATGTTTGATACACAGAAAATTATTTTTAACTTATGATTGGTAGTTTGAAAATTCGTCTCAAAAAATATAAAATTCATGAGAAATATTTTGATTTGTCTGATATGGGGCATTATTTCTCAAGTGTACCACCCTCAGAATTCGATGTGCGGTTTCGTGCTATTTCGAAGGCTCCTTTCCTATGGAATATACAAAATTTTATCCCACATGTTTTTGATAGCTTTTTTCCTGGTCTATCGAATGTTCATAACCATTTTTGAAAAAATTGAAAATTTGACCGATTTTTTTGAAAATCAAAATATTTTTGACTATTGCAGAAAAAAGGCATGTTTTTGTAACTACAACTTTTTTGAAAATCCATGTTGATGGTGTACCTAGTTTCTCGATCAGGCATTGTCTCAAAAAAATAATTTTTTTTGTTTATTTAGAAAGGTATCCGTTATGGTGTGACGTAGGGAAAAATTTTTTTAATTTTTTGTGGAAATGACAGCTATTTAAAAAAAATTTCTAATTTTTATAGAAGTTTTGAGTTTAAAAAATTCATAATTTATGAACAGGGCACCCAATCAAAAAAATTGTTTCAGAAATGACTTCACAATATAAATTCGCCCGCGAAACCGTTTATGGCCCCACTGTGGCTCCGAGCGGAACCTGAGTTTCTTCTAACTGCTGTAACTTCGGAAATAGTTCCAATTTTGAAATGATTGAACACTTAAAATATTCTTAAAAGTATAAACAATTTATGTGAACAAAAAAAATTGATTTGTTGAAAATCTAATGGTGGTGTAACCCCTTAAGTGTCCTTATTAGAGTGTTCTTGGGTTATCCCAATCCCGGTGATTCGAAATCCTCTTTCCTATCCCAAAACGAGCAACCCTTATTTCAATTCTTAAAGTTGGGAATATGTGACGAGTATTAATACAAATTATTTAAAAATATGTATTATGACATTAAAAGATTCTTTTTTCCGAGAAAAAAGAATGAAATATATTTTTCAATATTTAACAAAATCATTAATGCTTCCTCTACATGGAGAGAAGTAAACTGTAATGGCTACTGCTAACACCGTATTAGTTACGCGCAAGTTTTGTATTTGTAGTGAGCAGTGCTCATCCCTGCCTTGGCATGAGCGGTTTCAGTATGCACCGTAACTATTACGGTGTGACATCTGAAAAGTATTCACCGACACCGTCACCGCTCTAGCTATTACCGATCCAGTTCTGGCAGTAATGGTTACTGCCAAAACCGAAACGTTTCAGCGCGTGCGCGGTTTAACACGAAAGCTCTGATAAAACAAGTAATCAGCTGATTCTGATCATGTGATTCTATCGATGCGCCCCCTACCGTAAAACTGCACTGACAGAAACGGAGCCGATTTGGGCAGTAACCATTACTGCCATGACCGGAGAGGTGCTGGTAAGGGCCGTTCCCGTGACTGTGGCTCCCGAATTAGTTAGCGAAGTAATAATTACGGTGTAAACAGTGACGACACGGTTAGGCACCGCAAATGACACTGCAGGGCAACTACAAAAATTTCCGTGCTTAACGTTTACGGTCGTCGCAATAACTATTACGGTGATAGCGGTTACTTCTACGGTTTACTTCTCTCCGTGTACCGGTATGAGGAAGCAAATGCATTTGCAACTTCATCATAATGAAGACTCAAGGTATTTAAAAAATGGGCCTAAATAAAATATAAATATATAGTTAAATTCAGAGCTAGTTTCAATTGCGGTCCGCAATATTAGATTTATATTCTTGTAATTTTTACTTCAGATTCGAAATAAGCATACCAAAAACACCTTAATAACATTAATAATGCAACTTGAGTATTGAGGAATAATTCAGGCGTGGGACTATTACAAAAAATTTAGGGATGATGGTGGTGGTTTTCCCCCATAAATAACGAAGATAAGCGGATTCTACTTTGTATTAGTAATATAATATTTATATTGTTCGACACCGTATTTGACAAAGAACTGTCTGTTTAAGATGTTTTTCTACTGAATAATTAAGAAATGTTTTTAGTGTACAAGTTATCACCCAACTTCACGGGAGAAGGCATTTATACATTCAGTGCACAGTGTACACGCTAAGAGACGTATCACGTCAAGTGGGCACCCCAATTTCCAACGCGAGCAAATGTTATGAAATGATTATATCAATCGAATCTTCACACTAAAAGTAACTCATAAAAGGAGGACTTTGGACAATAACTTTTCAATGCTCTAATCGTCTAAATCTTTGGTGGTACATGTAAAAACTATTCAAGACTGATAATCCGAAATAAAATTGCACTGCCCGCCATTAATTTGCTCAGAAAATGTATAATTGCGGATCGCGGCGCAACGCGCGGCTCGGGCCCACGCACAGTGGGTTAAAAAAAATTTTCGCGGACAAATTGATATTCAGAAGCTATTTCTGAATCGATTTGAAACTTTTTGTTTTAATTAAAGCTTACAAAATTCCGTACAAAACTGACGATCCATATTTAAAAAAAAATTTTATTTTTGTGTATTTAATAACAAAAATGAAAAAAAAAATTTAGTTTTTTGAGTACCGAGTTTCGAGAAATACTTGTATTCAATCCCAAATACCTAGAATTAATGAAGCAACTATCTAGGAAAGTTGTGCAATAGCTTAGAAATTGTTTAAAAATTTATTGAATTTGTTATAAACAAATAAGTGGGTGAAAATGGATTCATGGGGATTGACAGTCATTCGTCAATTTATTCGCAATAAATATGAATATCAGGTATTTATGATGACATAAATGAAGTTTTTTTTAATGAATCGACCAAAAATTATAGACAAATGTACTTACCCGATTGTTTTCAACATATCTTATTGTTATATCTAACATTTAAACATTTTTTTATACTTTTAAACTTTATATTTTTTATAAATAGCCAAGAAATTCATTGGTTAATTATTTTTGTTAAAACAATTATCAATCGCTAATGTTTGATAGCAAAGAGTCACTGCTAAGTAAAAAGTTGCTCATGTATCACAGAAATGAAATTTTTTTCTCAAAAAATACAGAAGCTAATAAAAATTCGTTTATATAATTGTTGTTAACAATTAAAATTGTTTATTGTTATGTAAACTTCCTAAAGGTTTTTAAATTAGTCATTTACACTTGGATATGTTGAAAAAACCAAGTTTCTACCTCTAAAAATGGCCAAACAGTGCATTTGTTAATTAAATTTGTTTAAACAATCATTAATTATTATTGAATGTCTAAATCGGGTAAGTAAATGATATTTGTCTGTAATTTTTGGCCTATTCATCGCTTCAGAAATAGCTTCTGAATATCAATTTGTCCGAGAAAATTTTTTTTAACTCACTATGGGTGGGCCCAAGCCGCGCGCTGCGCCGCGCTTTACAATTCTACATTTTCTGAGCAAATTAATGGCGGGCAGTGAAATTTTTCATCGGATTATCAGTCTTGAATAGTTTTTACATGTACCACCAAAGATTTAGACAATTAGAGCATTGAGAAGTTAATAATTATGCCAATTGTTTATAAAAATGTCTTTAAAAATATGGTAAAATTGTTTATTGAGCATCGCAATATTTTTTATCTGAAAGAGCTGTCTTTCAATAGTGTGTGTACAAAATTTCGTTTAAAAATATTCAATAGTTTGAGCGCAATGAATTATTATCGAAAAAAACTCATAAATGTTTGTTGCACGAAAACAAATATTTAAACAAATTCTATTGTCCAAAGTCCTCCTATTATGAGTTACTTTTAGTGTGCAGATTGGATTGATATTATCATTTTATAACATTTGCTTGGGATAGAAATGGGGATGCCCACTTGACGTGATTCATCTCTAATGTAACAGCGGTCGTCTTGTTTTTAGTGGAATATCTGCGAGAGCTGTACGTTATTCAATTTTTGGCGCTAAGTTTGAATCATAACAATGTTTAGAATATCAAACAATATCAATATAATATATAATATAATATATATAAATATAAAATATCAAAGCTAATTGTAGTTTTGCGTGTTTTTTTTTAAGAATTTATAAATTTCTACACAACATTAATAAATGGGAAAATTTACGACAAAAAAATAAAGTTTTAGTTTCTCATAGTTTGAACTCATATATTTTTATATTATTAAATGCTTAAATAGACGAACTTTTAGACTCAATTTATTTACAAAATAAATATGTAGAAAAAAATCAAACTGTGAATTGTAAGATGTTAATTTATTGTGGATTTAATATTTATCGTGTGTGAGGTTGATATATATTATATTATATATTATATTGATATTGTTTGATATTCTAAACTTTGGCATGATTCAAACTTAGCGCCAAAAACTGAATAACATACAGCTCACGCAGTTATTCCACTAAAAACAAGACGACCGTTGTTACATTAGCGTACATCCTGCCCCCTTACTATGTCCGAAAAACTTTGCATCACTTTCGATATTCGCGCGCATTGGCGTTTTGTCTCCTTACTATTACTCCATGTAAGAAACATAATAAAGCATCCTCCGATTAAGGGGTTATATACACTTGTGTTGGTCGAAAAAGTCGAAAATTTTTTTATTGCATTTTCTTAAAGTACATTTTTTAAGATTATTTTCTCCAAATTTCATAGAGATCTGAGCATTAGAACCTAAGTTGCAGCTATCAACAGCGCGCTACCTCCAAGTGCGCTACCTACAAGTATTCGAAACTTTAAACGCGATTATCTCGGAATGTGATTTTTCAAAAAGGGCCGTTGCGGTGTCCACGATTTCTCAAAAACCATATCATCTATCAATCTAATTTTTTTTCAGGTTACTTTATAACAATATTATCTCGTACTTGGAAGAAGGAATCCCCATTTGAAAAAAAAACTTTTTTTTGGGATTGAAAAAACTGAATTTTCAGACCCCTAAAAATCGATTTTTTTAGAAAATTCATCAACATTTTTGCAAAAATACTTATTTTGACAAATCCTTCGTACAAGCAGAGTAAAATTATATAAACTAAAGAAAGCTCTTGGTTAAATTGATTGCAGAAGATCCATTTTCGACTGATCATGGACACCGTGAAGGGTATTTGAAAAAAGGATAAAAATATAAAAATATCTTCAAACATGTACAAATAGTTGCGTAGTGGTTTGTCCTTAAAAAAATTTACCGTCTTATCCAAAAAAATTCGTGAAAATACCCTTGTTTTCCAATAATAAGTGTATAATGTATATAACCCCTTAAGGGAAGCTATCAGGCTCAGAGTTCCCTGTCGAGCTAAGATCAAATACAAGTGGTTTGGTATTAAAATATTAGGTGCACAACTTTGCTTCCGCCGATTTTTTCGAAAATCGGCGGTAGTCGGAAGGAGCAATGTCTGGAGAGTACGGCGGGTGGGGTAAGACTTCCCATTTTAGGGTTTCCAAGTATGTCTTGACGGGTTTTGCGACATGTGGCCGAGCATTGTCATGTTGCAGGATAACTTTATCGTGTCTCTCTTGATACTGTGGCCGTTTCTCCTTCAATGCTCGACTTAAACGCATCAATTGCGTTCGATACCGATCCCCTGTAATAGTTTCACTCGGTTTCAACAGCTCATAATACACCACACCGAGCTGGTCCCACCAAATGCAGAGCATAACCTTGGCACCGTGAATATTCGGTCTGGGCGTAGATGTGGAGGCATGTCCGGACATTCCCCATGATTTTCTGCGTTTGGGATTATCGTAGTGGACCCATTTTTCGTCGCTGGTTACAATGCGATGTAAAACACCCTTCCGATTCTTGTTTGAAGCAGCTGTTCACAAGCAAAGAAACGGTGTTCAACGTGTCTTGGCTTCAATTCATAAGGAACCCAATTTCCTTGCTTCTGAATCATTCCCATGGCTTTGAGGCGTTTCGAAATTGCTTGTTGAGTGACTCCCAATGATTCTGCTAATTCTTCTTGCATTTGGCACGAGTCTTCAGCAAGTAATGCCTCCAGTTCGGAATCTTCGAAAATTTTTTCTCTTCCGCCGCCATGCCGGTCCTCGACATAAAAATCACCGCTTTTAAAGCGTTGAAACCACTCACGACACGTTCTTTCACTAAGAGCAGCGTCACCGTAAGCACTTGAGATCATTCGATGAGCCTCAGCCGCAGTTTTCTTCAAATGAAAGCAGAAAATCAACACTTACCGCAAATGACGAGAATTTGGCTCGAAAACTGACATCTTCGATCGAGAATACACTTCTGATGCAAACAAAAATTCACTAATGTGGTGATGTGGTTATGTTGACAGATGTCCAAGCTTACTGTATGAAACTTTTGACCTGCCTATTTCAACAGGCACTTACCGCTGCAGTCATCTATCGAAAAACGGCGGAAGCAAAATGTATCCCTAATATATTGAGTAATTATTGTTAATGGGTCATTCTAGTGACCCGCTTTCGAAAAATCGAAAATTCTTTTGCACGTTTCCAAAATAAATATATTAAAAAATTTTCTTTCAAAGTTTTAAAATGATCGAAGTATCCTAACCTTACTTTTCCGCAACTTGAATCTGAGCGCTCTCTAGTATTTCTAAAGGAACCAGGACACCCTCCGTTGGTGTTCCCGCGTTGTCGTCGCGGTAGGGCTTGATCTCTCCACTAATGACTTCGGCAGCTATGTTGGCGGTAGCGTAGCTACTGGTAGGGCCTCCCAAGCCAGACAGGCAAAGATTGAAGAGGAAAGGGACTAAGAGGAACACCTAGGGGAAGGACCCCCGAATATAAACCAACTATGAAAAATTGTGGGAAAAACAACGTACCCGAAGTGAGTTCCAATCTCACCATTGATTCCGATCGGGTGAAAGCCCCGGTGGTCAGTGCCGGCCCCATGGATTTTTTTTGGGGAGGGGGCGAACACAAACACCTTTACCATTTACACCAAGGATGTCGTTATCGAGGACTCCACCAAAGAGCACTGAGTTGCAAGACGCACTATCAAGTCGGCCTTTTATTCACCGAACGAGACGGGACACCTAATGCCGCAAATAATACGCAAATTGATAGCACCAAGAAGAACAAGTGCAAGCGCAAGAGGAAGGGTAGCACGCTCCTTCGCGAGATACTAAGAGAAATAGAGCTACTTTCCGGAAATCTCTCAAGGGTGGTCAAAGAAACCTACAAGTGCAAGACGGATTTTTGCGAAATCAGCAGTAGCTTAACTCTTCAAGTTGAAAAAACGCGGTCGCCAGGGTTTCAGAAGTGGATGGACAGTCTCTCTGACGGAAAAGAAGAGCAGGAGACTCAGGATGAGCTGCTTCTCGAAAACGAGAAACTACGTCGACGGCTACGAAACATCGAGACTCAAAAAAACACTGCACTGCATGAACAGAATCTTGACCAGCCAATAGAGTGCGAAGACTGCAATCGAAAGATGAAAGTCCTCCTACGCAGAAAGCACTTGAAAGGTGGAGGTGATTTTGAAATCACTCATATGTTGGAATTTTTGTTCGTGGACACGGAAGTGCAGATTGAAATATACAGACAGTTGAAATATACAGAGAACGTGCAAGCCAAGAAACAGACTATAACAAGAGGAAAAAATACCAGGCAAGCGCGCAGAACAAACATAGCAAGCAAGAAACCGGCAAACCTGGACACAGTTCTAGTACGACTGAATGGACAGAGCTACGCAGACATGCTCAAGACGATCAAGCAGTCTTTCGATCCCACAGAAATTGGCGTCGATATCCAGGGCATCAGAAGCACGAAAAAAGAAGAACTCCTGCTCACTGTTCAGAACGGTCCAGGAAAAGTAGAATTGCTGCGGAACAAACTGAGAGAAGCAGTACCCGAAGCATCAACGTTCCTTCTCACGAAGAAAAAAGTTCTCCATATCAAGGATATGGATCAAACAACAACGGAAGGGTAAATCAAAGAGGCTATCCAAAAATTGATCGACATTAAGCTGAAAGACTGTGACGTGAGAGCATTAAGACCAACCTTTGGGAACCGACAGAATGCTACAATGGTACTCCGAGAAACAGATGCGGACAAGCTCCTCCAACAGGGTCAGATACGCATCGGGTGGACGCAATGCAGAATCATCGAAAGAAAGAATGATATCAGATGCATCATGTGCTGGGAACGGGGCACCTCAAACCCCAATGCACCGGAGTAGACCGAGAGCAGCTTTGCTTGAAATGTGCACAGGAAGACCATGGAGCAGCAAAATTCCAAAACCATCCCTACTTTATCTTTTGAGAACAACCAGGACATCAATCGCTAAGCGCCAAAGAGCACACGAAAGGACATAAAAAAAGAGACAGTGGAAATCGATAGGACATATGCCTAGAATAAAAATTCTCCACATAAACTGTAACAGGAGCTACCCAGCTTATGACCTTGCCTTAGCTACAGCAAAAGAAATAGGAGCAGGGATTGTAGTTCTCAGCGAACCTAACAGGAAAGCAATAGGCAATAGGAGCGACTGGACCTTTGACGAAGAGCTGGACACCGCTATCAAGGTTATGAACCCCACAATAGCCGACAAGGGGCAAGGAAGAGGTACATGCTTTTCCTACGTGGTAACTCCTACTTTCACCATCTACGGCTGCTACGCTTCTCCTAATAAACAGCTCGAAGAGTTAGAAGGAATCCTACTAGAAATCGGGAACGAAATGAGATCGAGAACCGAAGAATCCATAGTGGTTGGAGAGTTCAACGCCAAGTCCCCACAATGGGGCATGACAACAACGGACAACAGAGGCAGAATCTTAACCGAGTGGATTGCAACACGACTTAATCGTGAAAAACGAAGGTGAAAAACCGACTTTCCAAAGAGGGCACTATGGATCCATACTCGACCTGACTATGGCTTGTGCAAGTATTAGAAACAGGATCACGAACTGGGAGGTCAGTGATAAAGAATCACTTAGCGATCACAACTACATTTTCTTTGAGGTAGAAACGACGCTGAGTCAAACGAGAAAACAACAAGAGATAGGCTGGAATACCCGCCAGATAGGAAGAGAAAAATTACTCCAAGCTATCCAAGGAATAGCTGAAGTTCCTAATTCTACAACGGCAAGTGGATTCTCCAAAGTACTGCAGCAAATCTGTAGTGAATGCATGCCAAGAGCATCGAAAGCCCGAAGAGGTATACCTATGTATTGGTGGAATGACCAGATCGCTATCCTTTTACGAGAATGCCTCCAAAAAAGAAGAAGGCTCACCAGAATAGCGAAGAAGAATGCACGTGCACTTAAAGAAGCTATAAGAGATGAGCTCAAAATAAGTAAAAAAATCACTGAAGACGGCTATAAAAACATCCAAAATAAACAGTTGGAAGAAGGTGTGCGACGAAGTTGATAGGGCAAAGATATTAGTACCTAGATGCGGCATAGGGATTAGTTCATGCACATACTTGTAGGTGGTTCACAAGTCGAGTTTGTGCATAGTGCATATATATACAATATATATAGCTACTATTACAGCTTTCGCCAGCACAATCCTGTAGAGGCGCTGTAAGCCGCCCTATTTTAATGGCGCCAAGTCCTAGTTTTTTGAAATTCATATTTTAAATAATCTGATTTTCTTCGAAACATTAGTGAAAATATAATTAGGACATAAAAAAAAGAGTTTATTTAAGGGCATGTGATACTTTACCATAAGAGCAATTTAGTTTACCCAATTATACATTCATAATAATAAATATTTTTAGCGAATAAGAGTCAATAAACCTTCGTGTACATGAGAGGAAGGTTTATTGACTCTTATTCGCTAAAAATATTTATTATTATGAATGTATAATTGGTTAATCTAAATTGCTCTTATGGTAAAGTATTACATGCCCTTAACTTTGTTATACGCGCCATTCGCGAAATAAACCAAAAAATGAAAGATTTTCCATTTCTAGAAAATACTTTCATTATACGACACTTCATTGGAATTTCCTCAAAACAAAGATTCTGGAAGACGAGTCCTGACCTTCAAGCAATAGATCAATATATTACGAACCGTCACTTTAAGTAAGTTCAAATTGAAAGTACGGATGCCCGGAGGGGTGCATCAAGCTGTCAATTGGTATATTAATAGTTTAATTGTCCCAATTGTTTACTTTATTTCTTTGGGGATCGTTGTCTTCTACCCTAGGGCTCCTGTCGGATTATTAAGGAGTAAATTAAATGTATTTATTTAAAACTTCGGTATATAATATTGTATTTATTTCTTTAGATTTAACTTAATCTACCGCAAGCATTCGATGAGTACTGCGGGCCAAAAATATTCTATTTCGTCTATCCGTTCGCACAAAGCTGACAATCGCTATCCGTCGCACACCGAAAGAAAATAAGTTCATTTTAGCCCTCGTGTTTGAGCGACTCTAAAGGAATTCCTATTTCGCGTACACAGTTGTTTAACGTTTCGACCTATTCGCGGAACTACACTTTCCTCTTAACCCTCGTAACAGAGCAACCTTAAGAGAGTTACCGTCTCGCGTAATGGGACCAAACGGGCAAGAACTCTGAGCAACTTTTAGAGAAGTTATTAATTTCCGAGAGCTAATAAGTTTTTAGTAAACTTATGTCCGCGATCTCGTTCTGAGGACTGCGACGAGCACTTCGTTGCTTTCCACCTTGGAGGTGCGAAGTACTGTCTGGAGTAGGAAGTTTTGATGAGTTAGTATTTTTTTATTGGTTGATATTAAATCGAACGATCGGTCGGTGAATAAGGATTGCATGAAAAATGCATACGGACGTTGAACCGAGATTGCAAATTTTGCTAATATTGCTGACTTACTGAATTCTTTATTAATGCAATTTATTGTTAAGAGTTATTGCCCGTATTAGGGCGTATGGTATTTCTTAATTTTAATTCTGCAAGTTCGTCATTTTGATTATTTCAAAAAGTGATGTCGTAAGGTAATGCGGAAGACGGTAACTAAATCGCGATGGACAGAGGACATTGACATTATATGAGACTATCTTCTTTCTTTCTTTATCATACTTTCATCCTCATTCATTCCTTTTAACAGTTCATTGACTTAAAAATTATGAGTTTCATCATTAAATTAAATTCTCTTCACCACGCTCCCATATACCTTGAATCTCTAGTGCATTAGAATTTATAATTTATAATGCTCTAGTTATGAGCCAAAATTAATTTTCTAAAATAATTTAAATAAGTATATATGGGCTCGTAACAAATATAAAAAAAGGGGTCTTCTCACCCAAACATATAGGTACCAGAGCTAGAATTAAGACCTCGACACGCTTGCAGGATTAGCTAGCCAAAAACTTTCCTATCACAAAAAATCTTCTGGAATCTCTTAGAAGATATGAAGGAAAATATCC
>UCOK01019423.1:0-16820 GCA_900474325.1 Synergus umbraculus
ATATTATATATTATATATTTATAAATATATTTAATTATTATGTTTAATTATGTTTCCAATATTATTCCCGTTATAAATTTATATTTTATCTCAGTAAAATTAACAAGTCGTTAACGGCAGTAATTATCGACCCTTTATTTATACCGAAAGAGGTGACCGATGGGTGCTTTGCGTATACCGTAATTTTCCCGATATCCCTGCAGCAGATGCTGCTTTCATAGCTTTCAAGCTCTAAAGCAACTAACCAGGTGACGTCCAAACTTTCCTAATAGTGTCGTCAATCGATTCTCCCTGAACTATATTAAAACTGGATAGCAGTTACAGAACTATTTATCAGTATTTAGCAGGCGATATAAATTAATACATATGATATCAATTTATATTAATATTTAAATTTCTCTAACTAAGAGAACAAAAATATGGCAATTATCGTTTTTAAATTAATTATCACATTTATCACAGGTCGTCACTTGCTCACTTTTCCTTTTTTCTCATATTTTGACATTTTTCACTCAGTGAGAATACAAATATTTGTATTTGACGATTGCAATTTTTAAATTGATTTGAAATTCAACTCTTTTGAATTATTTGTAAATCATTAAAAAAAACTTCAATCTTATGAAATCCTTATTAATTCCATAGAATTACTTGAATTTTTTTTTAAATTCCTTAAAATTCATTGAAAGTATGTATAAAATCTTTAAAATCCTCTGAAATTTTCATTTTTTAAATTACTATTAAAATCCCTTCAAAACCTTTTAAATCTATTAGAATCCTGTGAAATATTTTGCAATTCCTTCAAATCTTTTGAAATCTTTTTAAATGACTTATTTATATCGCCTGAAATCCCCTAAAATCCCTTAAATAATTTCAAATCTCTTAAAATGAAATAATTCGAAATCTTTTCACATCCTTTGAAATTTTCTTAAGTTTATTTAAATCGTTTGATAATTTCTTAAAAATCAGTAGAAATATTTGAAAATCTTACGAAATTTCTTGAAATCATTTTAAATCTCTTAGAATTCTTTGAAATCCTTTGAAATCCCTTAAAATCTTTTGAAATGACTTTAAATCGCTTGAAATTCATAAAAATCATTAAAAAATGTCTGGAAATCTTAGGAAATTTCGTGAAAATCGAAAAACCTTAATGATTACTTTAAAAATTCTTTGAAATTTGAATTCTTTCTAGAATTTGAATTCTTTGAAATATAAAAATCCGGAAATTCTTTCGAATTCATTAAAAATCCCTTAAAATTCCTTATAATATTCCTTGAAATTGTTTGGAATTCTGCGTAAATTATTTTCAATTCACCTTGAATTCTTCTTGAATTTCCTTTAAAACGCACAAAATTTTTTTACATTCCTCTTCAATTTTCTTCAAATCACTTTGAATTATTTCCATTGAAATGATTTTAATTTCTTGAGAATCTATCTGTATCTCATTTCGAATATTTAACATTTCCTTAAATTCACTGTTAAATTCCCTCGAAATTCACATTTGAAATATATTCTTCTTCAGAAGAATTTGTTT
This sequence comes from Synergus umbraculus, assembly GCA_900474325.1. Taxonomy (NCBI): domain Eukaryota; kingdom Metazoa; phylum Arthropoda; class Insecta; order Hymenoptera; family Cynipidae; genus Synergus; species Synergus umbraculus. Next base: position 1,532 of record UCOK01019423.1, read on the forward strand.
AATTTGTATACGGTTTTCTCATAAATTTTAAGATAAAGTTTACACTTTCGACGATAAGGGAAATTTTAAACATCAATTTGCATTCTTAATTTAAATTTCATTATCGTGGATTGGAGGTCAAAATATATTTTTCCTTCTAGCCAAATTGTTTTATCTTTGTTTCAATCTTTGTCATCCATTTCTCACCTTCTATAATACAAATAGATACTAATGACTCTCTTATCACATGAAAAAGACTCGGTTTCGTGTATTCCGAAGTTTCCTATTTGCTGAAAGTTTCTAGCAAACTTTTGACTCCACTTAGCTATCCCATTTCCATTTGCACTAAATCCTACATTTATAAGTTCTCAAAGTGCTCCACAACGGTATTAGAAACTTGTAAACCTCGAAATGTGATTCCATTCTGGACATTGAACATAACTGTTTCCTGTGAGACAGTGGATTTTTTTATCTCAAAGAAAAAAACCACGGCAAATACGAGTCTTATCATTTACATAAAAAAATGTCAATTTGGTAAGAATAACATTGGCATAAAGTATTTTGTCTCCGCTTTTACAAATTCAGAGAAAAACAGCGAGAGAAAAGTTGAAGCATATTTATCGAGCGACATTGGTTCGCTCTCAGTTGATTCTCTTCGCGCCGAAATTCGCCGCCTATCCCTCTTTGCAGGAAACGTGTAAAGCCAACCAGGAGGTGCGGATGGAAAATTTGCATTCTGAATCGATATATGAGCTCGCGTATATTTCACGTTTTTTCACCTCTGATGCACCTCTTTTTCACCACGCATTCTCCGGCTGCACCCAGGCGAGCCTACTACACATATATCTATATATATCTTTCTATACATATATACCTATAGGTAGGTCCTGCGCTACCCGTTTCGTACAAAGATGTACGATTTGACCCGGGGTTTGCCTGCTAGGAAATTAATCGACTGCAAGGATTTTAAAAAGCACACATGCAACAAAAACACTAGCTCTGATATTTACAACGGGTTATTAAGGAATAAATAACGCGAAAGGAAGACAGAACTATTGAAAAAAACAATACAAGGGTGAAAAATGAGAATTCTAAAAAAATAAACGTATTTCTCTGGAAAAGTGCAGCAAAATAATTGATAGGAGTAATTAATTGCCCCCCTCCACTTTTTAGTGAATTAGCTGTGAAAAGGACGAAAAAATAAGTGGAAAAGTCCTTTGGTTAAATTTTGTCAGACGTTTAGTTTTCTAGCTAAGGACGTTTGAAGTTAAGTGAGAAGTGTTGTTGCGTGAGAGAGAGATGAATAGTTGCATCCTTGTCGTACAAGACTTTTTATTTAAGTTTAAAATCTTCTAACTCAAAAACTATAAGGCTGAGAAAGTTTTGCGAAAGGACTTTTCAACTTCTTTTTTTATTCTGCATCCTCTCCTGGAAGGAGCAAAATTATTAAAATTATAAATTATTATTTTTATTTATAAATTATTTATATAATATTTATATATTCATTTATTCAAAGTGAAATTTAGAATGAGTGAAATTTCAGACATATAGTCTAGAAATAAATATGACGACCTAAGCCGCGTGTCTGTTTTGTGAGCCTCGTTCGCCACCTGTTATTGACAGCCTATCATTATCAGAATGGCTTGTACAGGACAATTGATTACATAATACTATCTGCCTTTGATATGTCATAATTGCTTTATAATAGCACTGCATTAAAGGGGTTATTTTAGTTTTAATATATATCGGCTTTGACTATGTATTATATAATTATTATAAGTATTCTGAAGCTAAAATATTTTTATCAAAGATTTTTATTGTCTTTTATAAATGAAAGTAATAAAAGCAACATATTTTATTGTTCTTGGCAATATTCCAGAGCACCTTGCTGGATAAATGAATTTTTTGTTATGTGGATTACTCAGTTATTCCGATCATTATCAATTTTTATGGCTCTTTTATTCCCAACTACCTGCCTCTTTTGTTTCCACGTAAATTCCAACTTTTAACGATACAGGTTACTATTTTATATTACAGTGTTATAAAAAGCAAGCTTCATATCAATAGAATTTTACATATCCTTTTATACATTATATCGCTTCATTGAATAGGTTCTAAAGCCAATAGTAATAAAATACTGCGGTGAAACAAAATTCCTCAGGATTTATTATTATGTTAAATAAACCACATTAGCATTCCATGTAATCGACAACCGATGCCTTTCTTTGAACATTTCCCAAATATGATTTTCAATTAAAGTTTATTCGACTGCACAGAATTAATTTGGCATCTAATTGGCAGTTACCACATGCAATTGTCAACTAAATATGCAGGTATGCTTTTAATTCATTCAGACCATTAGCTACAGTATTGAAAAGTATTGAAAGTATTTGAAAGTATTTGAAAGAATATTTTCAATAAGTATTTCTCAATTCTTTCATGAAACTCTTTTAGAGCTGAATGTGAACTTTATTTCCATACTTAACAAGTTCATAACAAGCTGAAGAATTTTAATTTACACTTTTAATTTACAATTTTAATTTACAATTTAATTGGCCGTACATTTAAAACATTCTCCAATTATCGACACCTTCAAATTTCCGATCGTCGATGAAGTTTCCAACATATAAACTTCTAGTTGAATCTAATTACCATCAATTAATTCCCCTGTCGATAAATTGGTGAATCTGATTTGTTCGAAATTCAAATATCGGCAGTTTAATTAATTGAATATCAGTTATTTATGGGGAAAAAACAGTTGATCATTACCGTGTGATTTTAATGAGATTTAATGAGAACACATCATATTGTCGATTTTTTTACATATACTGAATGACAGGTAGGCTTCTCAATGCGATAAAAATAATAGTTATGTTAATTATATCTCTAACTACCCGTCATCAGTCATACGGTTACAAGATTCCAGGTGTGCCCCATCCCTATTCAACCCTGTTAATTAGGTACTCATTTATTCTGTCTACATGATTGACGCGAAAGTTTCCAACTCAAAGGAAGTCTGTGAAAATAGATGTCTCTGTCTCTGAGCTAATCAATTATATAAAGATCACTGAAACTCTTGATCATTTAACATTGAAAAAAATTTCTTTTAATTGCTGTAATTAACATCGGTATAATTACGAGTAGTTTATTTTCTGATAACGTGTATTACTTGGTTTTGAAGAATGAAAGAATAATACTATTTTTAAAAAATATAATAGGTATATTGCACTGTTTTACTCGTAAATAAAAAATATTTCAAGATTTTTTCGTGGATTATTTCAAAAGACGTCAGAAGTTTTTAAGGAGCTTGATAATGATTTTATGTGCTTTTAAAAAATTTCTAAATATTTCGGATAAATTGACAAGTTTGGGGACTTCGCATTCTACGCCATTGGTGGATTATAAATTAATAATTATTTCTCTTCAAATAAAGATCGAAAACACTATATTATTTAATTTCATTGTTTTCTAAAGACATTTTTACCAAAAAATTTCCCGACCCCCAATGGCGTAGAATGTGAAGTCCTCCAAACTTTTTAATTTATCCGAAATCTTTAGAAGTTTTGTTTAGGACCCTTTTTTTACTAAGTGGGGCTCAGACTTAATCCTCAACAAAAGATATTATTATTCTTGATCATTTAACATTGAAAAAAATTTCTTTTAATTGCTGTAATTAACATCGATATAATTACGAGTAGTTTATTTTCTGATAACGTGTATTACTTGGTTTTGAAGAAAGAAAGAATAATACTATTTAAAAAAAATGTAATAGGTGTATTACACTGTTTTACTCGTAAATAAAAAATATTTAAAGATTTTTTCGTGGATTATTTCAAAAGACGTCAGAAGTTTTTAATGAGCTGGATAGATTTTTCGATATTAGAAAGATTGATAATGATTTTATGAGCTTTCGAAAAATTTCTAAATATTTCGGATAAATTGAAAAGTTTGGGGACTTCGTATTCTACGCCATTGGTGGATTATAAATTAATAATTATTTCCCTTCAAATAAAGATCGAAAACACTATATTATTTCAATGGCGTAGAATGTGAAGTCCCCCAAACTTTTTATTTTATCCGAAATCTTTAGAAGTTTTGTTTAGGACCCTTTTTTTACTAAGTGGGGCTCAGACTTAATCCTCAACAAAAGATATAATGACTTTCGATCATTTAACATTGAAAACAATTTTTTTTAATTGCTTGATACATTTTTCGATATTAAAAAGATTGATAACGATTCCGCAATAAAATACAAAAAATTTCCTGGCCTAAATGAAATTCTCGGGTTTATCATGATTTTTTCCCCGATCACCCTGATAAATATCTTAACCGCCACTTTAAAAAATTTCACGCTGCTAGAGCGAAAAATTCTAATTTCATGATTATAAGTACGTGGAAATGCGATAGCGAGCTACTAAATTTTCCCGTGTTTGCGGGTATTTTCCTTTTCTTTTCCACGGAGAATATGAGATTGCAAAAAGTTGTTAAACCACAACTTTTAATCTGATTCCGATAAAAGAAGACTGCAAAGGCAGTTGCATGGCATTCTATTATCGGGTTTGGATTAAAAATAGTCCGATGTGGATATGCAGATCTATAAATTCAACACATTATAATTTCATTTTTTCCAATGCTCTCAGTTTCGCAAATTGATGTAGCCAGCATGATCATTAATTTAAAATGCAAAAAGAAACATTTATTGATTATTTGTCGTAAACTAGAATTTCTTATGCATGAAAATAAAGGTAAAAAAAGATATAAGAATATCCTTTTAAAGGAAAGCTGAGTGTTAAAATCACTTTCAAGAGTTCGACGATTTCTGAACATTTTTTTACACTCCGCGAAAGCGTCCTCTTAATGCAATTCACGAATCGCGTCCTTGTTGTCTGGCTCCTTCTATTATTCCATAACTTACGCCGTCGTCTTTTACAAGAGTGAATTCAATGGATCAATTTTCTTTAGTGCTTTTAAAATTCTCAGCTTTTTTTAAACGGCAAGAAGAGCTAATTTTACATTCGAATAGGATTTCATTATACTATCGCAGTTTTGAGTTTTTTTTTGAAAATTGCGGAACATTCCTAACGTTTGTAGAACTGATTTGAAGAAATTTTCTAGCTCTTTTCGGGTTATCCAGCAAATGCCAATCTGATCCTGTTCTTTAAGTTTTCTTGCCGGTTTCAACCTCAGATTCTCTCTTGCAAACGAAATTCTTTAAGCGCTGCTGCAGTATAAAAAGTCAAAGAGTCAAGCCGCTGAATCCGATTCTTGTGAAGAGTGAGTGCTAGAAATTTTTCTTCCCTGGACTTCTGTACACGCGAAGAATTTCCACCAGTTTCGTCTGATTTGTATTTTTTTTGTCCTGATAAGAGAGTAATAATATCTTTTGTTGAGGCTCAAGTCTGAGCCCCACTTAGTAAAAAAAGGGTCCTAAAAAAAGTTTCTAAAGATTTCGGATAAATTCACAAGTTTGGGGACTTTGCATTCTACGCCATTGGGGGTCGGTGAATTTTTTCGTGAAAATGTCTTTAGGATAAAATGAAACGAAATAAAATAATGTTCCCGATCTTTATTTAAAGGAAAATAATTATTAATTTATAATCCCCCATTGGCGTAGAAGTCGAAGTCCCCCAACTTGTAAATTTATTCGAAATCTTTAGAAATTTTTTAAAAGCACATAAAATCGACTTTGCATTCTACGCCATTGGGGGTCGGTGAATTTTTTCGTAAAAATTTCTTTAGGATAAAATGAAATGAAATAAAATAATGCCCATAAAATGGAATAATTCTAACCATTTAAATTTATATTAGCTTTAAAGGACAAATTAATATGAAAAAACAACCATTTTTTAAGGTTCACAATGGCGTAGAATGCTAGGTTCCCCAAACTTTTCAATTTATCCGAAATCTTTAGAAATTTTGAAAAGCATATAAAATCGACTTTTTTTTACATATATTGTCTACTTTTTACTCGCTGATCTCTAGACACCCTCTGTTAATTTGTATTTAGAGAGATAGTTTACATATCGAATTGATGAAATTTTTTTATAAAACTAACAAAATTTCATTTATTTATGTTTCAGGTAAGCTTAAATCCAGATCTTATTCAATGAGACCAAAAATGGTACTGTGTGGTGAGTTGCGCTAATGTTACATTTTTTTTAGCCGAGAATTTAATTAAAAAATCAGGAGCTTACATTTTTTTAATAATTACATATCTAAACTAAACGGGTTGAAGTTTCATACGTCCAGTCTGACGGGATTTTAATAGATCTCATAACGGTTTTAAAAATTATAAAAGGATTTCAAGAGATAAAAAGACGTTAAAGAATTTAAAAAAATTTCAAGGGATGCTAGGAGATTTTAATTGAATTTAGGGTTTAGAAGCGATTTCTAAAATAGTTAAAAACAGTTATTAAAAGGATTTTTGAGATATTTCCCAAGATTTTAAGACATTTTAACTGATTTTAACGAATTTAAAGAAATTCGAAGAGATTTCAAGATATTTCAGGAGATTTTAAGGAAAGCTAAGAGATTTTGAAATATTTTAAACGAATTTAAGAAATTTACAGAAGATTTAAAACATTTACAAGAATTTCAAGTAATTTTAAAGGATTTCATTTAATCTGCTGTTACTCGATTAATTTAAATCAATTTTTTGAAACTTCTTAAAATCGCTGAAAATGACTTGAAATCACTTAAAATTTTGTGATATTCTTTAGTCGCTTAAAATCTGCAAAAAAAAAAAATACATAAGTTTTTGGGAATGCTGATTTCAAATTCAAGGTTCGTTGACCTCCATCATATCAGATTCAAGGTCATTTTAAGGTCAAACTGCAAAAATCCGATAAAAAAATCCAGAAAAATACATACATAAGTTTTTGGGAATGCTGATTTGATATCTAAGATTTGTGGACCTTCATCATATCAGATTCATGGTCATTTCAAGGTCAAACTGCAAAAAATCCGATAAAAAAATCCAAAAAAATACATACATAGGCTTTTGGGAATGCTAATTTCAAAGCGGAGTTTCATTGACCTCCATCATATCAGATTCAACGTCATTTGAAGGTCAAACTGCAAGAAATCCAATTAAAAAATCCAAAAAAATACATACATAGGTTTTTGGGAATGCTGATTTCAAATTCGAAGTTCGTTGACCTCCATCAAATCAGATACAAGGTCATGTGAAGGTCAAACTGCAAAAAATCCGATAAAAAAATCCAAAAAAATACATACATATGTTTTTGGGAATGCTGATTTCAAATCCGAAGTTCGTTGACCTCCATCAAACCAGATTCAATGTCATTTGAAGGTCAAACTGCAAGAAATCCGATTTAAAAATCCAAAAAATATACATACATAGGTTTTTCGGGTCGCTGATTTCGAATCCGAGGTCAGTTGACCTCCAGCATATCAGTTTCAAGGTCATTTGAAGGCCAAACTGCAAAAAATCCGATAAAAAAATCCAGAAAAATGCATACATAAGTTTTTGGGAATGATTATTTTAAATCCGAGGTTCGTTGACCTTCATCATATCAGATTCAATGTCAGTTGAATGTCAATCTGCAAAAAATTCGATTAAAAAATCCAGCAAAATAATGGGGGGTGAGGGTTGTCCGTTTAGGGTAGAATTGACTTCTTATGGTTAGTAGATACTGTATGGATTTTTTCGAATTTTTTGGGCCAAAAACCTGCCTTAGAGACCCTCCCCTTTTAATAGATTTCGAAGGGTTTTAAGAGTTTTTTTAGAATTTTAAAAGATTTTGACGATTTTTAAGCAATTTTTATGAAGTTCTAAAATTTTTTAAGATTTTTAAAAGGTTTAGTAGAATCTTAAGATATTTCAGGACATTTCATGGAATTTTAAAGGAATTCCTGCAATTTTAAGAGATTTTAAAGAATTTTAAGGGATATTAAAGGATTCTAAATGTTTGAAAATTTTGAAGAATTTTAAAAGGTAAAAGTTAAGTTAATCTTCTGAAAACTCTGTACAGAAGGCAATTTCAGCAATACTAAGAGTTATATGTATATGGTTTTAAATGGACTCAGCAATTGATTTATTCCCTTGATCATGTTAACAGAGGATTAATCGTAACCTTTCAGAGGAAGCATTGCTTGTCGCGTGATACCAAGGGCCCTCTATAAATTAGTCCTCGTTCCATTTATCTGATTCAACCAGTTCAACGGAATTATGCGGTACATTGTTTCACTCTGCAATGAAGCGTACCGCACCGTCAAATCAGGATTGCGTTATTCAGTTTCCTCTAACGTCCATTATTTGCAGCTTGTCAGTCAACTAATTTGCTGGTCAGTCAGGTAGCCACATCCCAATGTGCTGTCACTGATCTTGACACAATGATTTCAAGCTGGTATCGAGTCGATTTTACAATGCTGTTATTGACACTTTAATGTCCTAAAATGTTTGTTTTATACCGAATTTAACATTTTGGTAAACATTTTTCATTGCATCTATCATTTAAGAGCAAAAATGGTAAACTATGACGTCACTATTTTTCCGTACCATATATTTTTTTCGGCTTCTGATTTTTAAATTAAAGAAAAGATCTAGCTGAAATTTTTGGAAACAAGGGAAAATACATCAGTGCACGTTAAGATTTTCTCATTTTAAAGTTTTTTTTTGGATTTTGTTTGAAAAATGCAATTTTAATTAATTTAAAAATTTGTAATGTAAGTGAAAACAGGACTTTAGTGCCCTGAGTAGTAAAGAAGCGAGGGCACTAAAACCCTATTCTCGCTTACATTAGAATTTGTTAAATCAATTAAAATTGCAGTTTTTAACCGAAATATAAACTTAAAGACGTCACAGTTTAACATAAAGCTTGTTATTCTATAGATTCTCACCAAGGTAGGGAATATACAAAATTTTCGAATTCGTAAAGATAAAGACAAGTAAATAAAGTGAGCTTTGCGTGTTATAAGTGAGTGGCATTTGCTTTCATATATTTATTTACACATTCAAGCTTTACATTCTCATTTACTTTTCTTCCTTATAAAAGAATTTATCTCATTTAAGTTTTGCTTCGTGTATTCAATATCTACTTTATTTAAATAAAAAGAGAAATCTTTACAGAGAGTATCCTTTCAAATATGTCTTTCAGTTTGATGTTTGCAAGATCGTAAATCCAAGCACAGTACTGAAATTAGTTTCGCGGCTGAATACTGCTTTATATACTTATGCATTTGATATATACATATAAATATTCATTTTACTTTACAAAAAAATTATTAAAGATGAAACTGTCCTCTATACCTTAATTTTACTTTTTTTATAGAAAAGTATTGAATATGTTTTCAATGGGAGAAAGAGTTTCAATATGAAAGCACTTTACCAACATTTTATTGAATTTCAAGTTTATTTTGCAATTTTTATATATTTTGTTGTGCAATTATTAATAGAGTATTTTTATATGACTGAATTATTAGAAAATTAAATTTTTTTTACAAATTTCTTTCATCCTATAGTATATTCAAGATAAATTTTTTTTGCAAATTGTTTTACAGTCACGAAAGGTAAATATATTGAAATAGATAGACTTTCTATAATTTTACTTCCAGCGTGACAGTTATTAGCTCTCCTGATTCCTTTTGCATATGAGATATAATTCAAAAAGATTTTGGATTCTAGTAGGACTCAAAGGAGGACATTAATGCGAAATTTTGTATAAAAGCACTTGGAGGTAGATGCCAAGGAGGATTAGAATATGTCCTGGCCAACCGATCGGGATTTATTTCACTGTCGGGTGGATTTACTTCCGTGTTCGGAAAGCACAAAAGCCGCAATCTCTAAAAAGCCGGTCAGAGGGAATTTTAGGTCCGCTATTCCTTTCACGAGAATTGACATTTCTTCTGACTTTTCTCTTTGTGAGCTTTCACCGTCCGAAAGTGACGATCCGCATAAACCACTGAGCTTTCAATCGTTGTTTGCACAAAGACGTTCGCTTCTCAGCAAACTAAATCACCCACGTCATCTTCTTTTGACTCTAAATGAACTACTTCTGTTTTAACCAACTTGGAGAAGATTGCAATGGCAATTGCCTTTTTTTAGCATAAAAAAATTGGGGGGTGGGGGGTTCAAATTTTACACAAATCTAATAAATTCTCTGATGAGAATTTAATATAGAAATATGTAATGATTATCTGTAGTCTCTAAAAATTCTGAAATATCTTAACTCTCTAAATTTGAATTAGTGAAAAATGAGCCACTAATTTACTTAATGAAAATTTTTACTAATTCTTAGTTGTATTTCACTATTTCAATTCGTAGTTTTCAACTTTTCACTGAAGTTTTAGTTAAAAATAACTAACAATTAGTAGAATTTTTCACTAAAGTAAATTAGTAACTCACTTTTCACTAATACAGATTTAGAGAGAAAATTCATCAAATTACCATATGCATAAAATATTTTCAATCGTTTGAAATTACGGAAAATTCCATGAAATCTGTGAAAATATTTGAAATTATCTTAAAATTCCTAGAAATTCTATGAAATTCCAAAATAAATATTTTCTCAGTGAAGGATTTCGAAGGATTATAAATAGTTTCTAGGGTATTCTTTGAAATTTTCTAAGTTTCTAATTATTTCAAGACATTTTCAATAATTTTAAGGAATTTTAAGAGGTTTCTAGGAATTTAAGGTGATTACAAGAGATTTGTGTAGTATTTAAAAGGTTTAGTTGAATTTTAAAGAACTTAATGAAATTTCAAGAAATTTTTAAGAAGTTTATGTAATACAAAGTTTTAGGGAATTTTAAAATTTAAGGATTTCATGAGATTTTTATGATTTTTAAAACATTTTGTGGAATTTTAGGAAATTTTGAAAAGTTTTAAAAAATTTTAACATAGTTTTACGTATGTTAGGGGATTTAAAAGTTTTTCGTAGAATTTTAAGAAGTTTTGATTTTTTAAATTACTTTTAAGAAATTTTAATATTAATTTTAAGGATTTCATGAGATTTTTATGATTTTTTAAATATTTTGTGCGATTTTAGGAAATTTTGAATTTTTTTCAAAAATTTGAACAGATTTTTGCGTATGTTAGGGGATTTAATGTTTTTCGTGAAATTATAAAGAATTTTAAGAATGTAAGAATTTTGAGGGATTTTAATGAATTACAAACATTCTAGTGGAATTTAAAAGGAATTTAAAAGGCTTGTAAAAATTTTAAGAAATTTGGATTATTTTAAAGTAAGAGATTGTAAGATTGTAAGAGACTTTAAATGACTTTAAAGAAATTCAAGGCATTTTAAAATTCTCTGAAATATCTTAAAATTCATCAAATTACCATTTGCATAAAATATTTTCAATCGTTTGAAATTCCTGAAAATTCCATGAAATCTCTGGAAATATTTGAAATTATCCGAAAATTCCTAGAAATTCTATGAAATTTCTTAAAATCTTCTAAAAATTCTTGAAATATCTTAAAACTTCTGAAAATTCCAAGAAATACAATGAAATATTTTTTTAGGGCATGTGATACTTTACCATAAGAGCAATTTAATTTCCGCAACTTTACGTTCGCAAAATAAATATTTTTCCCAAAAACTAAACCATTTGCCTCCATTTGTATTAAACGAAGGTAAATGGCCTAGTTTTCGTAAAAAGAAATTTTAATTGCGAACGTAAAACTGTGAAAACTAAATTGCTCTTAAAATTACATTATTGCCTTTTACAACGTTTATGAACGAAAATATAAAAGTAAATTCCATCACCTACAAATACAATTAAAAATAATTTACCAAAAGTTTATATTTTCGTTTGTAAATGTTCAGAATGATAATAAAAACATCAGTTAATAATTTCAAAAGAAACAATCATAATTGAAAATAAATTAGACCTTTTCGTTTATAAACGTTGCAAGCATTACATTAAAAAAATTACCTTTAAAATTCCTGCAAAATTTTTTTAAATTTCATTAATCAAACCTTGAAATTGAAAAAAAATGTTGAACTTAAAATTAGAAACATGTAATTTTATATCTTCTTTGTATTTGAGTACTGTTAATTGTCCTAACAAATGCAATAATCTTTTCCGCGCGCTTTAAAGTGCGTATAATATTCCTAATTATAATTATAATATAATTATTATAATAATGTAACATTTCAAGGATTCGCGAATTAAATCTATTTGAAAATCGCCCATATGTATGTTGCCTCCTTTTGGCCTCAGCTGTTACCATAAATCGAAGAATTCGTGTTTCTTGCTTACAAGCATCTATACAAGACCACATACATATATAAAAAATACATATATATGTTTATACATACATATATATACATGTATACTTGCTGCACATCGAGTTACGTGACCATACATTTTCACTGTCCCCATATGTTGCGTCTTTATGAAATTTGGCACGAAGGTTGTACCTCTCGAAACTACAAGGGACCGTCGGCTTATTAATTTACTCAAAGCAATTAAATACAAAGGTCCTCCATAACTTCTATCAGCATATAAAGCTGCATGTAGTCGAGAAATGTTCTGCTAATTAACCCCACCATCTGGCTATAGATTTCTCCATAAGCATACACTTTACTGGATTAAAACACTTTTTTTATGACATATCATTCATAAATTCATCCCAATCGCTGAAGAAAAAAAAAAGAATAAATTCCAGAATGGCAGAAATGGAAGTTTCGAATATAAGCCGAAGGAATATTTATTTCATGCTGTGACATATTAATTGAACGTGAGAATGCACTGTATTTTTATATCTCAATTTTAGACCTGGTGATTTCTAACGGATCCGGTACGTTTCGGCCCTCAAGTTCTCGAAAATAATAAAATTTTAACGACTTCTGTCTGACTGACTATATATTCGTTTTCTGTATTGACGATCACTATAACCATCGTCGTAAAAAAAATTGTTGTCGGTTCTGAATAAAGATATCTTCATGTATCAAAACCTAAAATGATGAGCTTGTCAGAATAAAATGGGTAAGCAGTAAATATGGTTTTATGATTTTATTTATACGAAAGTTTTTATATGTGACGGTTATAAATTATAATATATTTATTCATCAAGTGCTTCCAAAATTCAGTTGAAGAGATATATTCTTTTTATCACGCCAGACACTTTTTAATCTATTCTAAAAAGATGATTGAGTCGAAGTCGAAATATCGTAACGCCTATTCCGCACTCCTGATTCGTCGTGTAAGTATCGATAGTGATTTTCGACAATCGATACTCGCCGAATCCACGAATCGTAAATTCCGCGTGAATTGAATTTGAAATTTTGAATTTGGTTTCGTTAATAATCATTTTGTTACGAGTCTAAACTCGAAATACATTGAAAATCCAGATATTGTAAGGGAATTTTATGAGTTTTTTTTTTAAAGATTTCAAGAGAGATAATGGGATTTGAAATGTTATCGTAGAATTTTAAAGAATTTCAAGAAGTTTCTGGGAATTTTTAGAATTTTTCACGACTCTGATCAGATTTCAATTGGACTTCAAGGTACTTTTATGACTTTTAAAATATGTATTTTGTGGCATTAAAATAAGGAATTTAAAACTTTATAGGGAATTTTATTGAGGAATTTCAAAAGCTTTTTATGATTTTTAAAAGATTTTGTAGAATTTACAAAGATTTCGAAGGTTTTCGTCAGATTTTAAGGGTTTTCAAAAAGCTGTAAATTTTTTAAGTGTTTTAAGTGTTTTCAAGAAATTTTTCGATTTTTAAAAGATATTGTGGAGTTTTTATGGATTTGATGGAGTTTTATGAGATTTATAATAATTTATAAGCTGTATTTCAAGAGATTTTTCTAATTTTTGAAAAATTTTGTGGAATTTTAAAGCATTTCATGGAGGTTCCTAGGAATTTTTAGAGATTTTCATGAATTTTCACATGGATTTCAAAAGATTTAGGATTTTGAAAATTTTCGTAGGATATTAAGAGATTTCAGGATATTTCGTGAAATTGTAAAGGAATTCATGCAATTTGAAGCAATTTTAAAGGATTTTAAGAGATTCTAAATATTTTAAATTATGAGGATTTTTAAAGAATTTTAAAAGATTTCGACGAATTCAATAAGCGATTTTTAAGGTTTTTGTAAAAGTTTTTCGTAAAATTTTAAGGGTTTTCAAAAAATATTTCTATATGTTATAAAAGATTTTGTAACATTTTTAAGGATTTCAAGTTAATTTAAGTGATTTTTACGAAATTCAAGAGATTTTTAGGATATTAACACAATTTTGTAGAATTTTTATGGGATTTTAGAATATTTTGTGAAATTTTAAGGGACTTTTCTGATATTTAAATGATTTTGTGAGAATTTTAAAGGATTTCATGGAATTTGATAAGATTTCTATGTAATATTTATAAGGGATATAAAAGATATAAAGAGATTTTAAATGTTACCGTAAAATTTCAAGAATTTTTTTGGGAATTTGAAGAGATTTAAAAATTTTTTTCATGGAATTTTAAAAGGTTATTAGGAATTTTTAGAGATTTCCATGAATTTTAATATGGATTTCAGAAGATTTATGAGTTTGAAAATTTCTCTGGAATTTGTAAGAATTTCATGGGAGATAATTTCTAAAAATTTCTATTTTTAGAGATTTTCACTAATTTTAACATAGATTTCCAGAGATTAATAATTTTGAAGGTTTCTATGTGCATTTTTAATGATTTTTAAGTGATTTTTACGAAATTGAAGAGATTTTCAGGATATTAAAACAATTTTGAAGAATTGTATTGAATTTTAGGATATTTCGTGAAATTTTAAGGGACTTTAAAAGGTTTGTAAGAATTTGATGAAGTTTTATGATTTATAATAATTTTAATTGATTTCGAGAGATTTTTCTAATTTTCAAACGATTTGATGAGAATTTTAAAGGATTTCATGGAATTAGAAGTTATTCCTAATACTTTTAATGGATTTTAAAGGATATAAATGGGATTTGAATTGTTATCATTGAATTTAAAGGAATCTCAAGAAGTTTTGGAAAATTTTAAGAGATTTTGACGAAGTTTAACATAGATTTTAAGAGATTAAAAAAATGAAATATAATAAATTATATAATATTGAATAAGAACGTAAATGCGTTCTTGTAAATTAAAATCTTTAAGAATGAGAGGCGGTTGTCTTGAATTATTTGTGAATTGTTATTTTACTAGCACCTTGAATCATTCGGGGGAGTGTTTTGTTCAAAGAAGTTATACATCTGATGGGGGAAATGACGCACTTGTATTTATACTTGTATATGTACCTGGAGCTCACAAAGCTCAAGTTATGGTAACTCAAAGTTTCTGGTAAACAAGTGTATATATATATATATATATATATATAT
>UCOK01019424.1:0-61164 GCA_900474325.1 Synergus umbraculus
CTTCTGTGCTTGTCGTTGCCAATTATTTGGGTGATTGCTTCGAACCGAGCTTCGAACAACTCGAGGTTCTTCTATTACTCCTGGGTCCAATTCTTGTAGGATTAATTCTAATTCTATCACTTTTCAACCAGAGTTAGTCAGGCTTTGTAGAATTTGTTAACACTTGAGAATTTACAGTGAAGTGATGGTGATAGACAAGAGAGAAAGTTGATAGGAAAATTTGGTATTGTAAATATAATAGAGCAAAGTTTGCTTTGAACTTCCGTTAATGCTTCGCATGATTTGAGTAGTTTGGAAACTTGGGCGTGGAAATGCAAGTGCAGGTTCTCAGATCAGTATTAAATTGTGGTCGTTATGCAAAGTTTTGCTTTATCTTTCTAACTACTTGGACAGCTGTGCTGGATCAAATGTTTTCGATGAAAGTTGTTCTAATGGTAGCAATAAATGGTCCTTGTGCCTTCGGGTTAGTGTTTTTTTTATAATAAAGAAGACATTATTAATACCGATTTTAATAAGATTAGTTAGTGTTGCAATTGATGAGTTATTTGATATAGGAACTATATAATGCTTATGCTTAGGTAATCTTACGGTTTATTGGCAGTAATCTCTGGTTATAATTATCCAATAATCGACAGACAGGTTAATGATCTCTCAATCTTCATGCTCTAATTAATCTTCATTTAATAGGTATCTGAGAAGCAATTCCTGAGAAGGAATTCTCTATCTAGAAATTCTTGTTTCCACTGGTTGTTATTGTGAAATCTATAATATAGATATTCATGTCTTTCATTTCTATATTCTCAGCTTGTATTCATTCCACTGATTAACATTTCCTCTTTCAAGCAATGGCATGCAAAGTCGATCTTTAATATTCCAACACTTCCTCAACTTTTTGTCTCGCTTTTTGTTCTTATCGATAACTTAATCCCGAGCCTCCCTTTGGGAAAGAGGAAGAAACGAAAGGAAATTGCGACGAAGAACTCAACCCTGAAAACTCCAGACTCGGCGCCCGTCCTAATTGACATCCAACCGCCCCATTATGCACTCCCTTTCCTTGATGTTATTAAATTAAGTTTCTGCTCCGCCATGAAGATTTATTACACATAGCTCGTTTTTTATGGCTTCTCGCGAATAGGAGACTTTTCTTTGCGAAGTTTTAGTGTCCATCAGAAAGAGATTTCGGTTTGCAAACTTGGGGCTACTCTTAATTGAAGCTTTCCGAGTATACTGACTTTAAAAAAACAGAAAAATATGATTTTTCGCTGCACTCGGAGAATTAATTATTAGAGCGTTGTCTGCACCAAATTATACACTAAATCCAATCTGCTCGCCAATCTGATTACTATTTATTCGATCGATGAAAGCTGCCAAAACGAAATGAAAGCCGGAAGCGAATGACGAAGCTAATTAACAACTCACATGTACATATATGGTACACAGAAACTCGAGATTGCACTGGGCTTATCAATTATCGAGGAATCAGTTTATTTGACGACAGTGATGGACGTTTAAAAACAGTTGGCTTTCTTTTGAGAAAAATCATTTTGATTTTGAGGAGAGCCATTTTTTAATTTATTCCTTTCACTTTATGGGAGTGGATAAAATATTTAATGGTAATTTCTCATAAAAGATCATTTTGCTCTATTTCGCAGATATCTGGAAAGCTATCAAATGTCATGACAGTCGTTCAGTCTTCCAGCAATTAAAGCTTTATATCAGTGCAATATGGCTTCATCCCCAGGCACTGGTCATAAGAGGATCGATAATTCGATTATAGTGCTCTTAATGAAATATGATTCGTGAATTTAACTCAGAATGCGAATTTCATTCTAAGGATGTGAGAATTATTCGAAGTTAGGTGGCTTGGACGATGTAGTGTTTGCCAGTTGAATTATAAATCTTTGACTGTGCATAGAACAGAAATTTAAATTTATTTTTGATTTAAATTTGGTATGGTGTTTATTACATATCATTTTCAAATCCAAAGGCTTTACCGACGGTTTCCTGATCGATAGAAAACGAAGATTCTGGTCAGCGCCAGTAGGTTGCACTGCTGTAAAGAAGGGCTACTTTTAATTTCATTAAATTGTAATATCATAAACAAATTTCCGGAACTTTCATTATCTCTGAAAAGAACTGAGCTGAAAAGAGGATCCGAAAGTTTTTTTTAAATCCTTTTAGAGAACGCTTAAATGGTCGGGGATACTTAAAACTATGGAAAAGTTAATGTTGGAAAAGAAAAACTAAGTATCTGCGGCTTTTTCTCCAGCTTTTGATCATAAATATTGGATAATTAAAACAATGAGAAGGACATTTAGACTTCTGGTATATAATTAGCTAAAAGCTACTTGCATTCAAAATTTTGTTTAACACAGTCAAAAGTACCAGTATAATCTTCTGAAATTACAATACATAGAAAGATTACATATTTGAAAGTAGCGTTAAAAGTTAATCTAATTATTATACTTCCTCATAAATATCTTCAAAGCAAAGTCTATTCATATTTTCAAGTTATTCTCAAAGTGAGGGATAAAGTTTCTTTGGGACTCAGTTCGTTCGCTCTACATGTACAGGGAGTTGAAGTTATAAATATTTCAATACCTTTTTACCATAACCGTATGGACAAATTTCGTGGTAGCTTTTCTTTTTTTAATAAGTATATGAAATTTTAATTAAAGAGCTTAAGGCTTAAAGGCTTATTTTAATTAAGAACTCTTTCTGACTTGAGAATTCTTAAAAGTCATGCTTTATTCGGTATATGTAATATAAATGTGTTTTCACTTCTCTAAATTCAAAAGTCATTCTTTACATTTAGCTGAAACTGAAAGAACATTAATCTGCTATTAAATTCTGCAGATGCGTGATCAAAATAATTAATAGCAGAGTGTTTCACCCTAAGCTCAATCTGTACAATGCAAATTCAGCCCTTTATGAATTATGGGTCCAGGCAATCAGCCTTTGGTGATTAATCATGATATTTGTAATATTTTTTAACTTTGTGTTTAATGTTAATTTTTTGAAAAAATATGCTGTTTTGGAAATTTCTTTTTTTCTTCTCGAGAAATCGTTATCTTTTTCTGTACGGTTTTTTTCCTTTATATCGCATTATTACGTTATGGTCGCTTTGAGTAGAATATTCACACGTATGGTCACGTGCACTACTCACTATGGGTGACAAGAGGGCATGCACTCACAACATACGCCAATCTAAATAATTGCTGCTATGTGGGTAGAGTGATGCAGTCCAATGTCAGGGAGCAGGGCGCCTATTCCTCTCTTGAATAAATTGAAGAATGCCTTCCAAATTGCCACTTTTACCCTCTTTTATTCTCCGATCTTGAATTCCAGCGAATTCCGAAAGTAGTCGTAATTGCAGAATTGTTGTTAGAATTGGGACTGAAGCTGTGTCTTCTCCACATACCAACCCCTATTTTCGGTTTTATTTTCAGCTCTCAGGGTGTCTAGTGGACCGGGAAATCGGGAAAAACCTGGGAATTTTATCTGACTGGGAAAAAAACCGGGAAAACCCATGTGAATATAGTTTCGAACGTTCAAATGAACGTAATATTTATTTTTAATTATATTTTATCCAGAAATATTGTGCCAACTAAAAATAACAATCAGGATTACAAGTATATTTAATTCTTCATTATTTTCAATGTAAATTAATCAATATTTAAAAACTTTTTGTAGTTACAAATACAATCAATACAAAAATTCGTTCATTTGAACGTTCAGAACTTTTCAATCATGAAAACCCCGGGAATTTCATTTAGTAACGGGAATTTTTGGTATTTTATTGAAAAATTTACTTTTCTCTACTTTATCTTATTTTTATTTTTCATTTGTACTTTATCAAATTTAAAAAAATTAGCTAACCAACACGCGCGCTACGCGCTCGATTATTTTGTTTTACTTCTTACAACTTCAAGTCATTCAAAAGCCAATCAAGTTTTCAACAAAAATGTTTGCGATATTTTTGAGATATTTCGTTGTACTACTTTTTTTAGAGAGAAATTTCAAGAGGTTTCTGGAAATTTCAAGGAATTTTAAATGTCGGGGAATTTTCAGGAATTTAAAAATAATTCTAGAGATTTTTATGATTTAAACCAGTGATGTCCAAGCGTGAGTAAATGAGTAGTTTGCCTTCCCCCTCTCCTAACACTTTTGGTGACTAGTTTCCCCTCCTGTGCCGAGCGACTCAGACCAAGCTTTAATAAAATTTTCGAATTTTAATTTTTGACCAGCCACTAAAGATGTTAGGAGAGGGGAAAGGCAAACTACTCATTTACTCACGCTTGGACATCACTGATTTAAACAAAATTTGGTTTAATTTTTAAGGGTTTCATGCAATGTTATGAGATATCTAATCATTTTAAGGGATTTCAAGAGATTTTTCTCATTTTTAAAAGATTTTGTAGAATTTAAAAGGATTTTGAATTTTGTCGTAAAATTCGGAAGGATTTCAAACGATTTTTCTGTTTTAAAAGAATTTGAGAAATTTTTTACGATTTTATGAGATTTCAAAAGGCTGTATAGGACTTTTAGGGGATTTTAAATGTTGTCATGGAATTTCGAGAAATTTCAAAGATTTCTAGAAATTTTAAGGGATTTAAAATATTGTCGTGGAATTTTCGGGAATTTCAAGAGAATTCAAGGGAATTTTCTACTTTTTGAACGATATTGTGGACTTTTAAAGGATTTTGTGGAATTTTATGAGATTTCTAATAATTTTGTCGGATTTCAAGAGATTTAAAAAGATTTTGTGAAATTTTAAAGGATTTCATGAAATTTTATGGGATTTCTAATAATTTTAACGGATTTGAAAGGATATAAAGGTTTTTTAAATGTTATCGTCGAATTTTAAGGAATTTTAAGAGAGTTTCACGAATTTTAACGGATTTGAAGAGATTTTTCTGACTTTTAAAATATTTCATGGAATTCAATGAGATTTCTAATGATTTTAAGGGATTTTGAATGTTAAGGCATTTCAAGCGGTTTCTAAGAATTTCTAGAGATTTTTACGAATTTTTCAAATGGATTCAAGAGATTTCTTATTTTAAAGAAATAAGATATTATATTAGTATATAATTATATTATATTATAATAGGTATCTTATATCTCCTAATTATATTATTTCTACAAATTTTCAAACATTTCGAAGGTTTTCGTGAAATTAGAAACTTGCAGGAAAAAAATTTGACCGGGAAAAAACTGGAAAAGACTTTGATGTTAATTCTCAAAATATTTATGTATTTGGAATGGGGAGGGTGGATTTTACATTGAAAGGGAGAGAAGAATTTGAGTTGGAATGGAGATTTATTATATTAACCGCGATTAAAGCATTCATTTTATTTTTATTAATTTTAAAGTTTTTTTAAAAAATAAGTTTCTTGGTTTTAAGGGTCATAGTTATTTTTCGAGTGAAAATATTTATCTTTCTAATGAAGTAGTAGTTTATTCATGCATGAAACGGTGAGTGTGAAACCGCGATGAAATTAAAATCGGGATGTTTTGCAAACTTATCCTTGATGTTCCACCCTCGAATTAGACGATGCATTGAGCTGGTATTGCACGTAGGGTGGAAAGTCCTCGAAACACTTGTTTTCCCTGCGGAGTCTGAAACGCCATGATAATTCTCACGTACGAATGCAATCCCCTAGCTTCCATCAAGTAAACATTTCTTTCCCATCAAGAAGTATTTTCTTAAAACATTTTAATGTAAATTTTTCTTTCAGAAGCCAATACAATAATAATTTGATTTGTAACATAATAAAGGGATGTACTAGACGTTTTTTACTTCAAAAGAACGTAGTATTTTTTCCCGGTTTATTTTATACAGAACTATTTTCGATACAAATATTTTAGCAATTTTATAAAATTTTAACAATTTTCTAGAATTCTAACAGTGTTTCTAGTTTAAAATGCAATCAATACAAAAATTTGTTTTTCTTTTAGCATTCAGACCCTCAGGTGAATATAAAGGGTTGATTTTAAAGAATTGTAATTAAAATATTGTGGCCCTTATCGTTAGTATGATGGGGTTGATTTTTTTCAAGATTTCTTTTTCAATTATTCCATTCCCTGCACTTGTTACTCTGGGATCTCGTTAATTACAATTGTTTGTCTGACTTTTGTTTCAGGGATTGCAGCAGGCAAGGGACATGGATCTCTTCATGGCATCCTGAATCGGTGAGTGTTCGTTTCATATTCCTACACTCTTTACATTCTATTCCGTATATAAATCCCATCCCTTGTGAAAATTGCAGTTTATTTTACTTTTTACTGCAAGGAGAATATTTCACTAGGGATGAAATAGTTAGGAACAAGAGTTGTAAATTTTAAGAAAACTTCGGAGAATATTTTTTTTCCTTACTTTGAAACTTTTTTCCTTTTGTGAAAAGTTCAAGGTTTACACGCAAGAATTTAATTAATCTTGAAAAAGCAGCCTTAAGGCGTTGGCACATAGATGATCGCAATGATTTACTTTCATATATTAATTAAATTGATAATCTTTGCTGGAAAAAAATGATTTATGTCGGTAAAATGTAAATATCATATTTTCTTCACTCGGAGACTTTTTTCAGCGTTTGTTTATCTTCATTTTGAGAATGAAATATACTTATAATTTATAATATTTATAATTGAAATAATTATAAGTAATATTATAAGATACACTGAGAAACTCTATGTTAGAAAAATTACTAATATTGATAACAAGTAGGGGCAAAATCCCAAAATTGAGACATTTTAATACAGAAAATAATAAATTTTACTATTTCAATAGTAATTTTTCCTATTTAAATAGTAAAATTTATTTTTTTCGGTATTTTGGGATTTTACCCCTACTTGCTATCGATATTAGTAATTTTTCTAACATAGAGTTTCTCAGTATATAAGTATAAATCTTTTCTCTTTGTGATAGACAAACGGATTTGATGAAGCGCGGGAGCCCGATTGAAACATATTAACGAATAGCCAGTAAAATGAAGGTTTATATCGGTTATCGATACACGTACATGATATCGAGAAACGTACTGGAGTCTCTTGTAACAATTTTGCACTGGTGTGCAATCGACACGATTGTATTACAAGCTATGATTACGTAACCAGACTGAATTAGCTAATCAAATCTGTAATTAAAATCTGAGTAGGAAGATTTGAAATTATTGGACTCATTCCTTCTTTCGCATATCATAGAAAACATTTTAATAACGTTTGTTTTAATGCACACAATTTATCTGAAGATTTTATTTGTGCCATTAATTTCTCCTTTGTTTTTGAAATCAGATGTATCTTTTGACTTGCTCGTAAAAGTTCTCTCTACAACTAATTTTACGAAGAAATAAGTTTTCTCCTCTACATTCAGATGTATTTTTTACTCTCGTTGCAATTAGTGGTTGCTGTATACCTTGGGCGTAATTAGCAAACTTTTCGTTATTTTATTTCCCATGATGTTCAAGTTTCTTTACGATGTGTGGTTGTATATATATCTACACATTTTTCATTAGCCTGAGCATGAAATATTTTAAAATTTAATTCTGCCGCTCGTCGTAAATGATTAAAATCTGAATTACGTGCGGAATTTTGAGCTTGAATAAAATTAACTTCCTTAAAATTAGTATGCAAGAATCCTGCTTAAATTGGCGCGTAAAAGTGTCGAGAAATTCGTGATAATTTGAGGTGAAACTTCTGCTTGAAACTTATTGACTGCAATCCTTTTGTAAATTTCTTTTTGTGCATTTGACTTTTCGAAGAAATGAATGTCTCGTTTTTTTCTCAGCGTTTTCTAATTATCGAAAAATGTCTTGTAATGAGGAGCAGGCGAATAACCCCTTTTGGTCCACGACGGTGGAGTCGCATTGCGCAATCGCGTAAATAGCGATAGGGGTTGGTTATGGATTTTCGGGACGCAACCTTCGCGTGTCGCCCACGCTTTTCTAAACTACCGGACACACCGAATTCAAAAAAGGGACAACTGGGTTCCTTTGAAAACCTATCCGGTTATTTTTATTGAATTCATTTATCTTCCCTTGTAAAAGGCCCATCCATAAATTACGTATCACTTTTCACCCTATTTTTTGCCCCTTGACACTCTCATGTCAAAATTCGTAACGTTATTTGGACTCCCTCGCCATGGGTCCATTTTCAGTTACCATATATTCCGAAGTTGGAAGAATTTATCTGTTGTACGAAATCCTTTAATTTCTGAACTCCTGTGGAATTTTTAATGTTCAAATGAACAGAATATGTCTTCATAAAAACAAAACAATGTCCTGACATTTTTATCTGTGGTATTAAATCAAGACAAATCGTTTATTTCTCACATCGCATTGCGCGGAGTTTATTGCTTTGTAAAATGGAACTTTGACAAAATTAGTGACGTTTGTTATACTGGTTTCTTTAAGTGATTGAGGCGTTTGAGATAAGCTAATATAGATAAAATTTGATTTTCTATTTCTTGTTTATTTCTTGAGATTTATGTTATTACTTTTCCGCAAATAGAAAAACAATAAACGGGGAGTTATGTAGTTCAAGCACTGTTATAGCACCAGGAATAAAAGGCGTTCGCTCACAGTTTTAGAAAGCTCGACTTTAACACACTTTGACACGCCATCCAGGCCATCCTGGTCACGCTAGTTGTTGACTCTTCGACTTCTCACGAGAAGAACTGATGAAAATATCACGAGGTTCTATTGCAATCTTAGTACCCCATTCACTCGGAAATTATTCACTTGTGTATCAACGGGAGATATTTGAATAATAAACGAGGTTGACATTTTCTAGATTTGCTATTCATATGAAAAGGAATTCCAGTTTTTGGATATAAACAGGATTAAGGCGCACTTGTTGCTGGTTTTTCTCTCTTTTTCAAATTACGGCTTTTTCTCTGTTATCGTTAAATTCTGTATTTTAAAAGCGCGTGTTTCAATACTCGTCCCCTAAAATTTTACAAAAAGCCTTGGAAATTACTTAAAAAATTCGTTAAAATCTCTTACAATTCCTAGAAACCTCTTCAAATCCCTTAAAATTCCACAAAAGTGCTCAAAATCATAAATCTTTTGAAATACGCGTTAAAATTCATGAAAATGTCTAAAAATTTCTATAAACCTCTTGAAATTTAGTCAAATTTATTAAAATCATTAGAAATCTCATCAAATTCCGTGAAATCTTTAAAAACTACAAAATCTTTTAAAAATCAGAAGAATTTTTTGGAATTCTTTAAAATTATTATAACTCTCATAACATTGCATAAAATTCATAAAAATACAACAATATCTTTTAAAAATTGTAAAATTTCTTGAAAGGACGTAAAAAATTTACAAAATTTGAAATCTTTCTAAATTCTACTAAATCTTTTAAAAAATTTTTAAATCTTTTGAAATCTCTCCATAAAATTCCCTGACAAAGCTTAAAATTTCTTAGAATTTCCAGAACATTCTTGAAATTTTACAATAACATTTAAAATCCCTTTATATCTTTAAAAAATTATTTTAACCAATTCTTAGAAATCTTCTAAAACATCCTAAAATTCCTCGAAATTTCAAATAATATTTTAAATACTTTAAAACCATTTAAAAATCCTGCATATCTTTTGAAATCCTTTAAAATTTCACGAAAACCTTAGAAATCGCATAAATTTGTTGAAATATTTTAAAATTATTTTATTTTTGTTTTTTTTTTTAATTATTTTTAATATTAATAATAATAATGATTATTATTAAAATTCTTTAAAATCTTTTAAAATTGTATGAATCTCGAATATTTCGCATATAGTATAGTTTCAAATCTGATTGGCTCCTAGTAAAATAAATTTTACTCCCTATGGAGTAAAAATACTTTTCAGAGATTAAACTTATTAGAGACTAAAAAGTATTTTTTACTCCCTAGGGACTTAAAATACTTTTTACTCCCATCACTCCCTGTACTGCATAATAGTGCAGCGTGAAAGTTTTAGGATGTGTATCACAACCAATTTCAAGCCATACGCGAAAAGTGACATCAATTGGAACTTCAGTGTACTTTCAACCATGAAAAGGTCAACTTTTAGAGGGGATGGGACAAAAAGAATATTCATTAGCCAAAGCGGTAGAGGAAATTAATTTGAGCTCATAGTGGAAACAAAGTAGAGACTTACGAGCTCCAAGGGGAAACAACTCTGAACTTAGTTGGTCGAAAGTTTAGTATTTTTCTTTTTCCAATGAAAAAGTAGGTGAAGATAGAATCGTTCGGTGCAATAACCGAAGTATATATAAAATAAAGTTGATAAAATATTTGAAAAGTGTTTCGCAGTTTAGATCGTGAAGCAAAAGTTGAGTGGAAAGCCGGATTCTCTCTTTGCCTTTAAGAGATGGAATAAAAATCTTTAAAAAGATAAACGACTTACATAATTGCTTTAAATAGTTTCCTCTTTATCCAATCGATGATTGAGTATCGCGTTTGTATGAAATTGATAAACCGCGATCGAAACTATCAGATGATAATTTGATTGCTAGTTGGGATTGAAGCTGACTCGAGAGTCAATACTTTCCGGTCTTGACGCAGGTCATCGGTATATAGATTGTCGATAAACAAAGAAAGGAGTGAATGGTTTGAGGGTGGAAAATAGAATTGCTTGGAGGAATAGCGGTATAAAAATAGAAACTCAAAATGTTGATGTTGGAAGAAAAAAATATTGATGATTAGTTTCTGGAATTGAAGTTTGTTAATTAGAAGAGTTTTGTATTGGATCGCGCTTTATTGAATTCAAGCTCAAAACTTCACTTAGGGTTATTGAGAATTAATTCGGAACGGTGTAGATTGGTTGCAAAGGAGAGAACTCTGCGACAGATGGATGCAAATGGAATTTTGGTAGTAATCAACGATGCGCGTGAAACGTGACTCGAAATTCTAATGAGCGTTAGGCATTCTCTCCTCCCTGCCGGAAGTGTTAAGTAGACTTTCCGTTTTTCAATCAAAAGAAGACTGATGCACGAATCATTTTTAAAGTTTCCAAATTTTCAATCTTTAGGATCCACTGTGCTCAAAATTCAGAATTCTCTATTTACTGTCCTCTCTAATTTTACGTTTCAATGAAAAATAATGACTATCAAGCCTGACAGTAAATTCTGGATTTTATCGACCCATGTTCCAGGCTTGATGTAATTTTTTATTGACCCTTAGATTTTCTCGTTCATTTACTGGTTTTGTCTCCTATTAACTGGTTTCCGCAGCAATGCGTCTTTAGGACGAAGCTCCATCAGACGGTAGCCAAGATACTAGACTAGATGACGATGAAAGAAGGGAGGAAAAAGTGATTCAGGGTATTGTCCCGTGAAAAATTTTTTCTGCACCGACAAACATTGATAAAGTTTCAGTTTTTCATTGAGAACATTTTTCCTGCTCAACTAGAATGATTAAAACTTTACCATGTAATTGGGGAGGATATTCTGAGACTTAACTGAAATTTGGGATGATCGACTGAAAATAAAGTAGAGGTGAAAAATGACGTCGAGACTTTCGTGAAAAATGGAAGAAATACGTAAAAGTAATGATAAATCATATTGTAGACTTGTATTAACTTCCTGGTGAAGATAAATCGCGTTTACCGTGCGTCTCGAAAATTCTTTTCAGTTCTTCTGTAAAATCAGCTTTTCACAGTGACACGAATTTTTCCACAGCGAATTTTCCCGCTTATGGCTTGTCTCCTCCAAGTTTGTGGTCTAGTTGCCTTTCTCGTCTTTTTCGATACGATGATCGAATATTTCAAGACCCAAATAGAAATTCGATCGTTAAGTTTTATTGATAAAGGTTCCACTGTAGAAGATATAACCGTATTTTTTCTTTGATTATGTGAGTTTGGAATGGAATAAAATCTAGCTTCTTGATTTGATTGCCAGTAAATTAGAATTCTGTAATGCGGCAGAAAATGGGATTGATAAAAAAGAAATATCAGGATATCTTTATCTGACGAGAGGTTGAATTTCATATTTCTTTTTCTTTTCCTTTTCAATGTGCAATCCAAGCGACTCACGGATTATTGAACATGAACGGATCATATTTCTATTTCGGTTTACTTTGATATGATTCCCACTGCTTCAACGAGTGCAGTTTTTAATTTGTTTTTCATTCATTCATGAAAGATGATAGAAGAAATCAAAGATGATAAGAAGAAATTCGAGGGGTTGATAACTCGGCTAAACGGGTGTACACCTATTTCTGACTTCAAGATATTTCAGGATATTTCAATGACTTCAGAAGATTTCACTGACTTCAGAAGATTTCACTGACTTCAGGAGATTTCAAGAAAATTCAAATGAATTCACGTGATTTCAAATGAATTCAACGAGACTTCAAGTGAATTCAAGTGACTTCAGAAGATTTCACTGATTTCAGGAGATTTCAAGAAAATTCACGTGACTTCAAAAGATTTCACTGATTTCAGGAGATTTCAAGAAAATTCAAATGAATTCACGTGACTTCAAGTGAATTCACATGACTTCGAGTGACTTCAGAAGATTTCACTGACTTAAAGTGACTACAGACGATTTCACTTCCAGTGACTTCAGAAAAAATTCACCATCAATTTGATGGTGAATTAAAGTGGATTCAAGTGAATTCACGTGACTTCAGAAGATTTCACTGACTTCAAGTGACTACAGATGATTTCACTGACTTCAGGAAATTTCAAGAAAATTCAAATAAATTCACGTGACTTCAAGTGAATTCACATAACTTCAAGTGACTACAGACGATTTCACGAAAATTCAAATGAATTCACGTGATTTAAAATGAATTCAACGTGACTTTAAGTGGATTCAAGTGAATTCAAGTGACTTCAGAAGATTTCACTGACTTCAGGAGATTTAAAGAAAATTCAAATAAATTCACGTGACTTCAAGTGAATTCACATGACTTCAAGTGACTTCAGAAGATTTCACTTACTTCAAGTGACTACAGATGATTTCACTGACTTCAGGAGATTTCAAGAAAATTTAAATGAATTCACGTGACTTCAAAAGATTTCACTGTTTTCAGGATATTTCAAGAAAATTCAAATGAATTCATGTCACTTCAAGTGAATTCTCGTAACTTCAAATGAATTAACGTAACTTCAAGTGAATTCATGTGACTCCAGATATTTTAGGAGAATTCAGAAGATTTCAGTGCAAGTGTACACCTGATTTCACAAGTTGTCAACCCCTCAAAGAAATTAGAAGTGATAAAAGATGTGATCTTTTTAATCAGAATGTATTTCCCCTACATTTTGTATTGTAGTGGGCTGTGAAATTCCAAAAATATGATAAAAGACATAAAAGAAGCTCAAAAAAGAGAAAGGTTTGAACTATGAAGAATCAAAGAACTGAAACGACGAATTTCGTTGACTCGCTGGTGGGATAATGTAAAATGTACCACGTCGCATGGGCACTCATAGGTGCTCAAGAAAGCACGTTCGTGTGAAGGAGTCTGTCGTGGCTTCATGATAGAATACAGGAAGATGGCGTACGATGTCACCAATGGCGTAACATCAATCTTTGGTTGAGCTGATACGCTATTTTATTCTGTCAGCTTAAAGTCGAACGGAATCAAATAAAATTCGTAATTTTACGATGGCTCGAACCCAGAGAACCTTGATATTATATTATACGATAAATCCTTTGATACAAAGAAATCAAGATAGTCGAGCAACTCTCATTAATAAATATAATCGAATTACGCCATTGTATTCTATCCGGCTCCACACTTAAGAAATAAACCAAAACCGTCATCATCCCTTTGCTCATTCACTTTGGCCGAGGATAGGAGATTTTATCCGTCTCGAATATCGAGTATCCAACGTCCATAATTCACTGTTCGAAATGAGGAATCAAGGCGCCGAAAGATTTTAGGATCTTTCGGAAAATGAGACAAAACCGAGGATCTAAGATTACTGAATCAAGTTCCTATGAACGCTAATTGGTAATTAAAAGTTGATGCTCCAAAGACACGGGTATCATTTTCTCAGAACATGTTATCACTTTTCTCTCTTTGGGACTTTGAGTGTATAGAAATAGTTTCCTCGTAATCGCAACCTCTCTTTTATGATATAATTAAATCAATTAGTTATAGGTTGATTGGTTCCGCATCGAATTGATTTTAGATCCGAAAATGAAACGCCAGTGCGAATTGACAAAAAGCGACAGGGATGGAGTGCAATTAAATCAAATTCTTTGACATTTTCGACCTTGCGTCAAGTCAAGTACAGAACCCGAAACCGTCGTACAGTTGAAACGAATTCAAATTTAGTTGTCAAATCCCACAGCTAGTGCATTACTCGTCGCCCATTGAATTTCCTGGAAACGTATCCTATGTAAATAGCAACTGAGGCTGCACAGTGCAGTACTACTTTTATTCTTTGCTTGAATATCGCCAGAAGAATGCTTTTAAATCTGCTTAGGCAGGAGATCTTCTTTAAAGCCTTATAAAGTACAGTGAAAACAGAATAAAATAGTATTTCATAAATCGATATTTTACTATGGATATTGTTATACTTATTTTTTAATTATACATTATATTACTACATCGAGAAATTAAGAGTTGCATTTACGTGGGCTATTTTCTAGGTTGCGTGACGAGTATAGAAATTGTTGCGGATATCGACCTTCTCACCTAGACGTAGCCTTAAAATAGGCACAAACCACATTTATTATTACTACACCTTTCCAATGTCGCTGTCAACGGAATTTTAAAAATATCCAATTCTTCATCAGTTCACAATAACTCTTTACTTAAATCATCATTTTTAGCTCTCATGTTAAGTTTTAAAGTTTATTTGGCTCTTTCCTTTCTTTTTTTGGCAGGAAAGAGCGGATTTGATTAGAGACGGGTAGGAAATTTTTATTAGAAGATGAAAGGCTATCATTTCTGTTATCATTGCCATAATTTCGAAATTTTGACTTAATTCAGTGCTTCATAATAATGCGGATTAGCAATTTATTTTTGTACGACATTGGAAGACCAGAGTTTCAAGTTTCAAGTGGTTTTGTCTTGGCAGAAATTTCGGAATTGCGATTTTGATATACGACTATTTGAGAATTTCTGTTGGTACGTCTCGACTAGTTCTCAGGGGGATTTTTATCACTCCGCCTCTTCTTACCCATCATACCCTTGTCGAAGCTCGAATTTGTACGGGATCTCAGAGTTGACTATCTAGAAAGGTTTCCGTTGAATCTTGAGGTACGATCAATGTACGTGTGCACACTTCAAACCTTTCTCTCCTGACTTTATGCGTTTTGTCAAGAAAAACATCATGCAATATAAGTAGAGAGATATATGTTTTTTATGATTTGAATTTCAATGATGAACACAGAATATTTAATACGGTAATAATAAAATACGGTATTTTTAGAAATGCATCGATCTTTGTCGTCTTATCTAATCTGCCAAACCGAAACATTAATGGATAGCAAAAATTGAGTTACCTGAACCTCCGCAATGAGTTTTCCACCTATCGGTTATTTGAGAGTATATATATATATATGTGTAGAGGCTTCAGTAACGAAACCACGTTATCGACATAACCGCTCAGCTATCGTCATTTCGGCACCTGAAATTTCTGCTGACACCGGAATTCCCCAATTTTGTTATCAGTTGATAGTAGAATTATATTACATTGTATTTTATACCGGATAATGCTTCTATAAATAAGCTAAAAATATTCCCTGTAAGTAGTAGTTGTTTGGAACTTATCGGATATCGAGAGACTGATTTTTGCCAATATTCCTGAAACTCAATGAACCACGAAAGGCGTAACCCTCGTCCTCTGGGGTTTCTCCCTTTAGCTTTATTAAAAATGTATAGATTTTTTCAGGTATCTTCAGGTTATTTATCATCCGTTGAGTTTTACCGCCGAAACGCTGAGTAGACTCTTAAGTTGCAGATTTTTCTCCACGTTCTCGATTCCGCTTTTTTTTGTATGCTTATATATAGTAATGTAAATGGTTTTTTATTACTTTTCTTCATTCATTCATTTTATATCGTGATAGATTATACGTTTGAGCGAGTTAATGGATTATTTTGCTCATTTACTATATATATTCTCGATGCAAATCACTAACAGCTTTAGATGGTTTCCTAAAGCCTGAAGATTACTTTACAACATTCGTGCACATGTGTGTTCATTGAACATACATGTAAATGAATCGCAAAATCCCAAGGGTCGTGCGAAAGCTCTCCATAGTTTCCACGGTTGCTTTGCTAATACTGGAATACCTAATTCCTTGAGTATATTGAGCCCTTCCTGTTGTAAATGTAACATATCTGCCATAACTGACAAGAATAATTCTCAGTTTGATACAAAACTAAGCCCTTAATTTGACAGAGGAGTGAGAGCATTGTTCGAAACAAGAATTTTAGCTATGGTGGTAGTGAATCTTTAATGAATTAGGCTTACACTCGGGTTTAAAGATGGTAGATTTTGATACACGGAAAAAAAAAGTTCTTTACATTTTACAGAACTAGTTCTATAGTCGGGGATAGGAGCGAATCTTGAACGAATTTAATAGATTTTATATAACTTTCAGTATTTAATGTAGAACAGTTCCGGGATAACTCTACAAAAGTTCTGTAAAATTTATATTGAAGTCCGATTCAAAAAAGTTCAATAAAATATAAAGAGAAATTCCTGAAAAAATGTTGAAAAGTTTCGTAGAAATTACATTTGAGATATTGAGAGTTTGTGATGAGACCATTATAAAGTCTAAATACCTCAATTCAGTGAAATGTATAGAAAAGTTCTTGAAAAAATGTTGAAAAGTCTCATAGAAATTCGATTTGAATTATTGAGTATTTATGAACTACTTGAATGTAAGATTTCTAGAACTGAGTTCTAGAAAATGAGCTGCGCAGTCGTTACTAGCGCAGGTAGCGAAATTCAGCTACAGCTGTAGTTTATATCTTAGATTTTTTTTGTATATGGCATGTTAAGTTAGCTGCGATGCTTTAGGCGTGCGTTAGGAATTAGGAATGTAAAGCGAAAGTTGTAGGGTTCGAATCCGCGGCGAATAAGAAAATTTTTCATAGCGTGCGTTTATAAATAGTTTATAAGTAGTGATTGTTTGTGTAGTGGTAAATAATTGTGTACTTAAACATATAAAAGGTATTAGAGTATAATAATAATACGAAACATTATTTTTTTCGTTGCAAAATTTCTAGAACTATTCTACGTTTTTCGTATCCTGCCGTCTGATATATAATACATCACCTCGGTCTTTACATTTTCTAGAACTGTTCTACGTTTTTCATAGAATAGTTCTGCACAATGTAAAATCAAGAAGATTTTAACTTCTAAACAACTTCCCACTGTATCCTCTACTCTAGAACTAGTTCTGTAAAATATAAAGAACTTTTTTTTCCCGTGTAGTTGAGCGTTTTTTGTGGCTGAAAATATTCTTTTCTGAAAGAAGAATAATCAATCCCTTGGAGGAACTGTATTTTACGTCATCTCATTTTGATTACTGACGTCAGTCGGTTAGACATGTTCGCACGAGGGTCTCCAAGGGTGGTTTATCGAAAACGAGAACTCTACGATTAACATTCTTCTGGGTCATGGAGTAATCAATTTTTGTAGGATACCCTTAATCTGAAGACACAGGAGCCGAATATTTTCATCTACATGATATACATTACTATGTATATACTCGGGTTTTATTGTTCAGTTCATCAATCTACCGAGTTATCAAAGATAACCGGATTCTATTTCTATCGATCACCTGATTTCGACCTCTCGACTCGTACGAATTTAATGATGAACCTAGATCGAGTTGACCTTGTTTAGCTTACGATGAAATATCAACTTTTCCTCGTCAAGTATTCTTCAGCCCCATTTTATTTCATCTACACAATATTAATGAGTCAGGATAAACATCGCAGAAAGTTTTGTATCAAAGTTATTGGATCGTGATAATGAAACTTGCATTCCATTCAAAGAATGATTCATCTTTTCTTGACGGAAACACTCGAAAAGAGGTAAACATACGATCGGGTGTCTGACACTGCATTCATTATAGTGAAAAGAATTTTCGCGTGTCGTAATCTTAATGGAATTTCAAAGGAAACTGCACAAAAGCTGAAGTTCCATTTTTCGAGGAAACGACAAAATGAATATATATATGTCACAAAACAAAACGTCTGCGTTCATTTGTTCGTTTATCCCATTGTTTATCTGCAAAAGTGTAAACCAACGTGCTATCTTCACTTTTAACCGGTATATTTTTATCGCTCGCGCGAAAATGCAGAACTTTGTGATAATAGTGGATCGTGACGCAAGTAAAGAACTATTTTTAATGGATGCGTGGGAAATGCGAAGGAATTTCCTGATCTCTCATGAGCATTCGCAACCTCATTGACCAATAAAGGGGAGCACATCTCTATACCTATAGAATTGTAGAGGTATGTTCCGATATTCACCGATGGCATTTCTATTGATCCTCTACGTCATTAATGATAATACGACCTGGTTAATAATTTTTTTAATATTAGAAGATATCGATTATGTGCCAGGGTATGTAAACACTAAAATATAGAACAAAGAGTGATTGATGTGATGCTGTAAATTGAAGTTAACGATAATCCTGCATCTTTTATTACTTTACCCTTCATTGTTCATTTTAACATTGATCGATTAACAGTAATGTTTATTATATACAAGAGACCTTACACAATGACCCGGTGTGTCTATATTACCGGGAAATCGGGAAATAATCCGGGAATTTAAATACATCCGGGTAGAAACCCGTGCAGAAATCTTGATTTGGGCCTAGTAGGGTTCTGGTCAGTTTCCCCTACTTCTGGTGTGGTTCTGGTCAGTAAAACTGGTTAGAACCCGACAAGGGTGTAACGGTTGGACTCGCGAATACCCTATATAGGGGAAACTAGTCAGGGCCTTGTCAGTTTTTCTAGTGAATGCCTTTTTAAAAAAAAATTATAAATAAATTATAAATAAAAATTACCTGCTTTTATGAAAATGTAATTTTATTATGTCAAAACATAGCAAAGAACATAACAAACAATACAACACACAAAAAAACGCCTAGTTAAGTTAACTAGAATTTTGGGTTAAATATACTCTAACTATTTTTTCTGGTTAAAATAACTAGAATTCTGGTTACTTTAACCAGAAAAAAATACCGAAACCCAAAATTCTAGTTAACTTAACTAGGCGTTTTTTTGAGTAAAGGAAATAAATCAATCATATTTATATATTTGCGTTCGCAATGAAACAGAAAACTATTTAAATATTTAAATGGATAATTTAATATTTAAATATAATATTTAAATCTAAATATTTTCAATTCGGAATAATCAGATGATATTATGTTAGTAATTACACATAGTCCTATTATGCTGCCCGATTAGCATCTTATTATAATTTATTTCATTTTATTCAGAATAGAAAAACTGACCAGGGCCTTGTTAGAACCCTATTTTAAAATAGCAAAATGGGGCAATTTCTGCACGGGAAGTCGAATTATAAAATAAATTACAAAAATATTTTTTTTTAGTAGAAACCCTGGTATTCAATAATATATGATTCTATCTTTATACTATCTTATCAGATCCTTTCTCCAGTTAATGCTTCTTTCATTTATTAAATCAAGCATTTAGACTGCCTTTGTCTTATATTAAACTCAGTCTTCTGTAAATTACACATTTTGATAAGATATACTATAAATAATGCCATGCCATTATAATGCATGCGTGCGCTGAATCGAGTGTGTGATTACGTTACATAGTTTGCTGTTCGTGCGAACATAAATTTAATTTGTAATAGGTAACCCAATTGCAAGTAATTGTGCTAAGTCTCTATATGCCGTAAGCAGCACGTATATGAATCGCAATCTTTTCTTCCACAAGGGTGAACTCGACTCGTTCCCGGGGTTTATTTTAGGAAAATAAAGCTACGTGCTTCTAATTTTTTTTGTCAGGTCCATTTGCTTGCCTTGCCCGCTTGTTTTTCCTGCATTGTCCGACAATGCTCAATAAAGCTTGAGTCGCTTGAATCCAAGGACCAAAACTTTTCAGAGATTCAAATTCTTATTAAAAGGCGGGCTTCATTTTTTCGTAGTCGCTTTATTGTTTTTCATAACCGAAATGCAGAGCTTTTTAGAATTCCCGGTAATTAAAATAATAAGGAAAGTCAATCCTTAAAAAAATGTTCAACTCTTCCAACTTCCTATTAATTTATTAAAATAACTCTAAATCTTTGCGAATTCCTTGAAATTCTTTAAAATCACTTGAAACATCTTCAAATTGAGATTATTGATCAATATTGAGAATATTTTATTTATATCGTAGCATTATATCAGATTCAGGGAGCAAAAAACAGAAAAACTTACGGGAAAGTATATTCGGGTTTCTGGGTTTCTCAAGTTTTAAAAATTTGTCGGCCTGTGTTATTATTAATATTCTCGTATCGATAAGATTTCATTTTATTTATTTTCATGACAAAAAATATGAAGCATTCAATCTTGTTTCTTGAAATACTTCACCTGTCTTCTTTTTCAACTTATTTTGTCTCTATTGATAATTAGCTAGATAAAAAAATACTCTCTAATGCGGTAAGATTTTTTTTATTTCTCTTGGCCTTTAAACGTTCTCGAGTCTTGCATGAGTTCTCGAGTTTTTCGAGTTTTTCGAGTTTTTCGAGCAGTTAGCTTGCCAGGAGTAACATAAATCAATAATTCAGACGATGCAGCTTCTCACCTGATATAATGGCGTATCTGGGTTAAAATGAAAGAAATTTTGTTGCGATTTTCAATTAGGAAAAAGATGAATATCGATTCATGTGAGATAAAATCATTCCTCGGAGGAAGGAAATAATGAATGTTTATTTTTGCATCGTTTGTCTGTTCCTCGCATTGTTCTTTTATCTTTGCGTGACATAGCCATTGACGCACGTTCGAATTGTATTATTGCGAGTAGAGAGATAATAGAATGTTCGTGTCACTGGAGTCACTATAATACGGATAATTCAGTTTTGCACGTAAATGCTTATAATTTCTAACGGGACATTGAGCATAGATAATGAAATTATTCGAGAAATATGAAATATGAAATGATTTGAGAAACCGACATATTTTAATCGGGAACATTCTAATCATTACATCACTTGGAAAATGAGAACCGCCTAAACCTTTAAACTAATGAGACTCATCGCCCTTATACTTCAAACGACAGTATAGAAGTCGTGAAAATATAGTGTCTTAATACTAATAACAGTTCCCTGAGTTAGAGTTTATGAGCGAGCAGTAAAAGGGAGGTTTGATAAGCGAATGTCCTTCTCATACTCAATGAATTCTTTTTTCCAGAAATTAAATGGATTCCAAGGTTTTAATTCATTTAGTTTCGAATGAAAGCAATATCTTTGAAGTGGAAGACCTTCATAAATATAAATATTACTATAATATTGCAGTAATATAGCATCTCGTGTTTCTGTATGATAAATCAATAATATACAGTGAAGTATTATACAAACGAGACTTTTTACATTATCCATTCTTTTGATAAACAAAGAAAAACGTCGCAAATGTAAGAAGATTTTACCTAACTCGGAATGACGGTAAATATAATATATACTAAGGCAGGAAGCCATTTCCCTGACGCATTGAACTCTGTGAGAGAATCTTGCCAAGGAAAGCACTTCCCTTTGATCAGAATTCGGAACAAGTCGCGATTCTAACAATTCTTATCGATTCTTTTTAGACAGTCCTGTTTTTAGGGGATTTCTGGTTTTGTTCTTTTTTGTTGCTTTTTTTTTTTTTTTTACTTAATGTAACTTTTTGTAAATACTAGCATTGTTAACAGAATTTTTAACAGTGGATTTGATCTAATTTTCATTAATTCTCGGTAATCATAGATACATTTTCACGAACGTTAAACGATATTTAATGGGACATTTATCAATCTTAAGAGCTTTTAAGGGGTTTCAAAGAATTTAAGCTTTAAGAACATTTACAACACAGGAAAAATAAGGACTAAAAGTGTTTACAGTTTAAAGGCATGTAATAATTTACCATAAGAGAAAATTAGTTTTACCAATTATACATTTATAATAATAAATATTTTTAGCTAATTATATAATATTTTTAGCAAAAAATATTTATTATTATGAGCGTATAATTGGTGTAACTAATTTACTCTTATGGTAAAGTATTACATGC
Organism: Synergus umbraculus; assembly: GCA_900474325.1. NCBI lineage: Eukaryota > Metazoa > Arthropoda > Insecta > Hymenoptera > Cynipidae > Synergus > Synergus umbraculus. Next base: position 22,179 of record UCOK01019424.1, read on the forward strand.
CCTTAAGTCAGTTTTTAGGCTGACTTTAACTTAAATTCAGCCTAAAAACTGAATTAAACTGTAAACACTTTCAGACCTTGTTTTTTCTGTGAAGATTTGAAGAGATTTTATATGTTACGAGACAAACTTGCAGGAAATAAAGAAAAACAAGTTCTTTCGATCGGAAATATTTTTTCCCATTTATCCAGAAATCCAACTAAAAATAACAAATTACAAACTTCTTTCATACAGAATTATTTTCAATGCAAATAAATCGAGAAATACATCAATAACTTTAAAACTGTTTCTAGTTTAAAATACTACAGGGTGTTTACTAACTGGGAAAACCGCGGGAATTTACCGGCAATAAAAATTCCAACTGCGAATCACATTTAAACTTTTCGAAAATGTGATTTGTTTTATTAATCGCGATAAAAGGACGAATAAATTTGAATATTTTTAGACACAATAAATTACCAAAATATTATTTTGTTGAAATATAATAAAATATCGCAATACATCAAATTACACACAGGGAAACCTTATGTTAAATGCGTTTTATTTATTATTCTAGTAAGGGTCGGGAAATTTGATAATTATAACCGGGAAATGCCAAAATTCGTTCAATTGAATGTTCAGAACTTTTTCCTCTTAACAGACATTCTCCAATCGAGTGTGGAGAGGGCGCAAGAGTTTCTTAATCTTAAATAAATAATGAATTAAATGCGGTTGCGTGGCTTTTGAGTAAAGAAATAAAGGAAAGCAAAGCAAAGCAAAGGGGGTAAAGTCTTCTAGAACCAGTGCAGATAAGTCAGAATCATTTAAAGTAAAATTACACAGTCGGGGCACTGGGATATGGCGAAGAATCGTCGGGCGGAGGGTTGGGGTTCACCCACTCCTCACCCTTTGCGAGGAGTGGGTGAGGCAAGGGTGGTTTCTGGGGAAGGGGCTCGCCGAATCGAAGGGCGAGAGGGAAAAGCCGGGCGACGCACGCGCTGAACATGTTCTTCTCCCCCTGCCGGTCAGTCGCGCGCGGCCTTTCACACGCGGCGTATCGTGTTATCGTCGACCTCCGCAAAACGCCTACGCACGCCGCTACACCGTTTAGTTGGCGTCTCGAGGAAGCGACACGAAGCACACTTTCCGTCAACTCGATCTTTCCTCCACGTCCCAAGCGTCTCGACATCGCAAGGTCGTCGACCGGTTGTGTCTCGCCCTTCTCCAGTGCTTTTCAAAGGTTTTGCCTGCTTCTCTGCCCTGTTTTTGAAAAACACCGTTATAACTAGTGATAGAACGTCGAAACAAAATATTGATGTTTTTAAACATCAATACATCGATAAAGTGGACTTCACATAACAATAACAATGTCAATAACATTGAGAGTAAATGGTCGATTTCCTATCACTATTTTTAAATCAGAAACTAGTAAAATTGACGAAAACTGTTTGGGAATTTTTATTGTAGTTATATGATTATTTTGATCAGAATTTTTTCAATGATGACAGCATAATTTCGGTAAAATGATTATATTTCGGAAGAACGCCGGCAAATTTAGTTAGCGGTACTTTGGCGATCAGATTCTGAGAAATGGTGTCGATAATTTTGAGGAATATAGTCAATTGGAATAAAAATAATATTTGTTATTTATTATGGATTAATTTTCTGTTAATTAATATTTTCGAAGTTTATAAATTTAGATGTAAATTGTTTTTGCGGTGTTCCATAGCAATTGTAAACAGTTTTAAGGGCATTTGATACTTTACAATTAGAGCAAATTAGTTAAACGAATTATACATTCATAATAATGGATATTGTTAGTAAATAAGAGTCAATAATAAAGTCAATAAACCCTCGTCTAGACGGTTTATTGACTCTTATTTACTGACAATATCTATTATTATGAATGTAGAATTGGTTTAACTAATTTGCTCTTATGGTGTAGTATCACATGTCTTAATCAGTAATTTTAAATTGATAATTTTCATTGATATCGTCACTGTGTTTTTCAAAATAAACACTTATTTTCTCGCTTCTTAATAATACGAAAGAGCGCCTTTAACTCGTCACAGTGCTTTTCCAAATTATTTTATCGCCAAAAAGCCATTGAATAATTCAGAAAATGCCATAATTTTCAATTTTTTTTCAATTTTAATTATTCTTGTGAATTTTTCTGTGACGTATTCGGTACTTTGTTTTCTTATTCTCTAAATTACGATATACTTTCTCAAGTACTTTTCCGAAATAATAATTAACAGTTTAAAAAAAATGATTTACATAATTAGCCGTTTTTCACGATGATTGATATAAAAAACTTTTTTTTTTTTTTTTTTTTTTTTGAGTTAACGGTGTTTTTCAATAACAGAGCCTCTTGTTTACCCTTTATTATATCTTGAATCGCATCATACATGTGTTAAATATTGTGTCCTTGGCTACGTGTAGGTGCTTTCTAATCAATATAATTGGCGAACAAAACTAGGAAAAGAATCTAGAGAAGAGGTGATCAAATACTTGGAAAATTGTCGTTGCAAGTTTCAATTGTGGAATTTGTGGAATTTTAATCTGTGATAGTTTCGGCTTACGGCGAACACGTGTGTGGTGAATGACAGATACGGTGAAGTCTTCCGACTATCTTACCAATTTTCGAAGATTTCCGCCCCGTGGATAAAGTTTAGTGTCTTACATTAGAAGGTATGCTATTTGCAGATGATACCGCTTTTCATTTTCATGCGGTACATGTAAAACATCAAGTCTCCTAATATTCATGACACCAGTAATTGACATGTGTAAATCTGTAGGACATTATTGGATTTTTATATAATTTTAAGGGATTTCCCTATTTAAATAGCAATTTTTTTAACTGCTCGTCTTTCCATTTCCTTCATGGCCATTCTTTAGAAAAGGAATTGTAGGAAAGCAAGAAAACTCGAATTTGAATCAGAAACCGGGCTTTCTCTTGATTGCAAAGCTAATGAGATCATTAGTAAAACGGTGCTTTATAGAACTGGAGATAAAACATTTGTTTTATTTCACTGGAATACAATATTTGGACACTATCTTTCGCTTTAATCTTATCGACTTAATTTTATTATCGCGAATAATTTGAACACCAGTTTGTTCAGTGATGCTATAAAACAAGCTCAAAAGCCTCAAAACAAATATTTTCAAGTGTGAAAATCTATCTTATCATACTTATTAAAAAGTAAACTTGTTTCTCAAAGTTATATACACTTTCGTTTCCACGGCCTTGACTTGAAACTGATGAATTTTTTATCGAACCTACCGCTGTGCCTCGGGAGAACTCAATTTCGTACCTGATAGGCCAACATCGATCGACATCGCGTGTTTCCTGTCGACATGGTGGCCATGTTTATTGCCGAAAAGTTCGCCGTTGCATTCTCGTTAACTGAGAACATAAACTTTGTTTCAAAAAGGTCGATAGCCTCACAAAAGACTCAATTTATAGAATTTTTGTTCTACTGGTATTAGTCATTTCGATGTTTCCAATATTGAAGATCTGTTTTTTGGATTAAAGGGAAAATTTTGCTACAGATGCATGGCAAGTTTGAAAGGAAATATCAATACTTTCATCTTGTATTCAGTTTCCTTTTATTTTCTTTGAAATTGTCGTATTCGATTATGTAAATATCAATCTCACAATCTTTTCTTCATTTGTGTTCTGCTTTTACGGAAACCGGTTTTTCTCAACAAATCAACTGATGTTCCCTACCAGTTCGATTAAATGCCACGTGACCAAATGTCAGCAGCCCTTGGCGCCATGAGAAAGGTTTCTACTCAAACTTGGACGTCGTCGGGGGTTGAACGAGGGAACGTGAGGAGCATTGTCCTCGCTCAGGATCGTTGTCTATCCTCCCTTATATACCGAGTGATCCACCTGACATGTAGCTTGTCTACTGACGTACAATATGTTTTTGATCAGTACTCCCATCCCTAAGACGGATCAAAGCTTCTTCATTAGTTTAATGGAATCCAGGAAATCTTTTTCATACCTTTATCAGCTTGTCACAAAGAAGATGTTTACTATGACACATGGCGTCACAATACATCGTCCTTGATCTTCAGTAACATAGTGGTTTGCTTTTATCACATTGTAAGTTGTATTCTATTAGATTTATAGCCTTATTTCCAAGCATTGACATCAGGGTAATGTTATTTTATTACCCATATTTAGGTGTGTTAACAGACCTTCCATTTTTCCATAAATGAATCCGCAATTCCTATTCAAGTATCATTCTTTGCAATAAAGCATCACCACTCATACATTTCGTATGAAATCTCATCTCAATTTGGCACAAGGATTTTTATTGACATCAGTGAATAGTCTAAAATTCAAAAATGAACTGGCTTTTCTCTAAAAACGGATTTGCATTCGTGGATGAAAACGAGACATGCTTGTAATATCCGAAGTGACCTTTTATCATTACGCTGAAAGCTTCATGCATAAAAATAAAACATTTCAGTCTCTCGTTCATCTGTTGTATCGTGACTTGTAGATTAAAAAATTATAAAGTGACTAGGAAAAATTTACTCGGCATTATTCGGAATTGTAAGAGATCTCAAGTGACTGATATTTGTAGATATTTGTACCTTGGAAAGTATATAGTAGATTTAATAGATCAGGTATTTCGAAAAATATATAATGGCTGTCAAATTCACCTGAGTGAAGAGGCGAAACGTGGAATGCCCCTTAATGTGGAAACAGATGGCGGTGTGAAATAATACTAACACACATACCGAGCTATTGATTTTTCCTCAGTAGTGACGTCTGGGTTGTCGGTTTCACCACCACGTCTCGGCTCTGCATACGTGCTGCTTTTTCCCTTACATGTATTTGTAACATTGTAGCTCATTCTCGTAAACGTATATGTACCCCAGAAACATAATCGATCTCGGCATTTAGCCTGGTATCAATGCAAACTAGCGATTTGTAGAGCGGCTAAACTTCATGCCTTTTAAAACTCACTAGCCTTATTATATATACAATCGCGAAAACGATTTAAAGATCAGTAATTAGACATTTGATGCCTGGATCAGCTCATAATGGATAAACACACATATTTTACATGAACCTAGAGACACGGCTTATTTAATGAAATTGTTGCAGAAAAGTCAGACTGTAAATAGACACTGTTAGAAACTTCTGTTGTGATTTCACAACAAATGTATTGGAAGTTTATTACCAATACGTATTGTGATTTTACAATACAATGTTGTGAACTCTGAATTGTGAGAAATCGAGTGTTTCATGTAATATGGTTTGCATTACATTATTATTAAAAATCCAAAAATCAGTGGCCTTAACGTCCAAAAGTACACAAATCAAGAATTAACTATGACTTATAGCTAAACTGTAACCCAGAAATGCATTCCTAAGGTTACACTGAGAAAAGTGTTTGGTGCGGACAACAAAACTTTTTGTTGCTATTGAAGCAACACAAATTGTTTGGTTGTGCCAACCAAATCTTGGTTCTTTCAACAAACTTTTTGTTAAACCAAGAAAATTCATTTGAACCAACAAAATCTCAGTTTTGGTTGAATTAACAAAACTTTGGTTGGTTCAACAAAAATTTGGTTGGCACAACCGAAAATCTTTGTTGCTTCTATAGCAACAAAATTTTTTGTTGTCCGCACCAAACATTTTTCTCAGTGTATAATTTCGAACACGAGAAAATGCTTATCGGTTACTTATACAATTTTTTTGATTTTTCAATGATACTTTAATTGATTAACTTTCTTTTTACAATCAATGTATTACGACAATTGTATGTTGTGGTTTTTTTTTTATTTAGATTACTTCGTCCATAATGCTTGCAATGTTTAAAATGTATTTAAAGGAGAATCTATTGTAATATCACAATACATTACAGAAAAAACAAGGACTGAAAGTGTTTACAGCTGAAATCAGTTTTTAGGCTGAATTTCAGTCTTAAGTCAGTTTTTAGTCTTGTTTTAAGACTAAAATGTCTTGTTTTTAGATTTCTTAGTCTTAAAACAAGACTAAAAACTGACTTAAGACTGAACTTCAGCCTCAAAACTGATTTCAGCTGTAAACACTTTCAGTCCTTGTTTTTTCTGTGATGTATTGTAACTTTACAATAAATTTGTTGCAATCGTCCAAATTGTAATGTGTTGTAAAATCACAAACATTTTTAACAATGGATATTCAAAAGAATGTTCAGCTTATTATGCAGCTTGATATTATTCTACAATCTGTGAAAACATTTGTGTCCTGGACAAACAGTGTCTGGCTGACATCATTAGGTAAAGCAAACGAAGTTTTCACGGCTCGCGCCCACGCGGTATCGTCGCTTTGGCTGCATGGATACGCAACCCGGTTGGATTATTAAATTTAATACAGTCAATTACTCGAAGTCACCGTGTCAACCGCGAAGCTAATGACGCTGTTAAATCAAACGGTCAAAGGCATTACTAAACTGAGGACAGATCCAACGGTGGCATGCAAGTCCTTCTAAAACTAACCACCAGGTTTCGCGTTACATTATGATGAAGGATATTCCTGGTTTATTGCCATGGCACGTCTAATGGACCAAAGGAACTTCAAAAAGATGGACAGTTGGACACATGACGAGATTCATTGGTATTTTAAGAAATTTTATGTGATTTCATGAATCATTGAAGTGAATTTATAACTTTTTCATGGTTTTATGAGTGAAACAATTTTCGATTCATTAGAAATTGTTAATTGACCCTCAAAATGCATAAATTTTGACCTAAAATATCGAATACTCTCGCATTGTTTAATATCTTCCTTATTTTCGACTTGCAAAGTATCAAATTATTTTCTTGAATTTTTACCACGAATTTAAAATTAGATTCTTGGAAAAATTCATAAATTCGTTTTGAAGTTCTTCAACCAAGCTTTTTAAAGCTTATAAAGCTTTTTTTCTATTATTTATGGACTCCCACAATATACATGTAATTTTTAATTCAGCGACAATCTCTTAATAGCATGCCTGATTGTCACGCGTTTTTTTTTTTGTTTGCTTAGTGGAAGACATGATTTGTGAACGAAATGCATGCATTAGTCGGACGTGCATGCGACATTTGCAAATTGTACGTAAATGCCACGCTACGCCTTTCGCATCACTCGAGCCCTCGTGGAAGCAAGTGGTGTTACCCACTATTACGCAGGCAAGCATAACTTCTGAGACAGTTACGTAGCGCTAATTGGCAAGTCTGTCAATCCATTCTCACTCAGAGAGTCGCTGCTCAACTCGAAGCAAATCGAGTCTAATTATAATAAAGAGTCATTTTCCAGTTTCATTGCGTGCATACTTCTCTATTTGAATCAGTGGAATTTCTGCGGGTGTTAGTCTGACTTCTCTGGCTCTCCTTTCCATGCAGATTTGCAGAATCTCTTTAATTGTCTGTTTCCTTAATTGTCTGCTCCCTTTGCGTCATCTCAGGGAGGCAACTATTAATAAGCTGAATATTCATAAAGTCTTTGACGCAGGCAATGTAATTTTCCATCGACAAACACTTTCAGTGTACCTGAAAATTAATTATTACTGCATGACTGAAATTTCGCCTGATAAAAAATACAATAGGGAAAAAATGTTGATAGAGGGTTGAAACCTTTTTTATATACATATATAGTGTTTTGCTTAAGTAATTCGCATAAATTCGGAGTACAGAATTAAACTTTTTTATGAAAAGCACATAACAATGAAAATTGAATACTTCGGGAAACATAGCACGTGACTTAATTGACTTTCGCATAACTTTAGCAAGACTCAATGAAACAGGACATCTGTGGAATTCAGACAATGTCCGTGAGCCAATTATCTTATCGATTGAGCGCAGGCTGGTTTCTGGTTCGATCTAGCACGTACCAAGTTATTTCGGGAGAGGAAAAAAAAAGAAGTCGAAAGGAACCAAGGATAAGGCTAAGGAATAAGGTTGGGGATCGCGAAATTGGGGAGGGCGTTTGATTTATAGCGGTTAGATCTTCACCCCTTGCGAGACTATGCTCCTAAAAACCCTACTCAGCGCACTTGAGTTTTGCGAATTTAGTCCTATGGCACTAGCAACAACCCTCCATTCCTGCCTCCAGTTTTTACCTCCAGCCCTCTTTCCTCCCTTGAAAATATTGCCAGCACGTGCAAAGCCTCATCGTGCATCGATAAGCGCTTATAGTACTATATATTACTCTCTCAATCTCTGAATTATTATAGTTAAGTCTGACTTTTCATCTATTTCCAATTTCACCTTCTCAATTATTTTGAAATACTTTCAAATTCTTCAAAATCTCTCTGATGTCTCTTAAAATCTATCGAAGTGCTTTATATATTTTTTTAAATCTCTTTAAATTATTTAAATCTTTTTAAATCACTCGATATCCTATCCTATCTTAAAAAAGTGGTGTCACGAAATCACATCAAATTTCATGAAATCCTAGAAAATTCTATAAAATCTTCTCATAATTAGAACAATCTCAAAAATTCCCTGAATATTTTACGACAATCTTCGAAATCCTTTTCAATTCTCCAAAATATTTTAAAAATCATATATGTGGAGGAATTCTTTTGAAATGACTCAATAAAATTAACTGACAAACTTTAAAATCGCCCTTTAAACCTCATAAAATATTTTTAAACTCGTAAATGACTTGAAGTTGAAAAAAAAAAAAAAAAATCATTGCGCAAAAAAATTTCAGGAAAAGCTTCCAAATCTCTAAAAAATTTATAATCCCTAGACGTCCTTTAAAATCAATTAAAATGATTAGAAATTTCATGAAATCTATAAAATTCTACAAAATCTTCTAAAAATAATGAAATACGTTAAAATTATTAGAAATCGTACAAAATTCTTTAAAATTCCATAAAATATTTTTGAAATTAATAAAATCTCTTGACCAGGGGCGGCGCAGCCCATTTTTTCCATGTATGGATTTACGATATAACATCGGTGTGGGGGGGGGGCCAACCGAAATTTTTTCTTTTCTTTTTGTTTTTCCTTGTCCATCATTTCTAGATATAAATTCCAGACAGTTTTTCATGTATAGAATTTCCATACATGAAAATTTCCATGTATGGATTTACCCATGGCATCCATACTGTCTGCGCCGTCCCTGCTCTTGACTTCCTTAAAATTCTCTAAAAATCTTTGAAATCTCTTCAAATTTCTTCAAAATTCCGAAAACCTCTTGAAATCCCTTAAAAATTCACAAAAACAATTAAAATTATAAATCTCTTGAAATCTAAGTTAAAATTAGCAAAAATCTCTAAAAATTCATTAAAATTTCATTAAAATTCATTCATTCTACAAATTCTTTTAAAAATTATATATGTACAGAAATTCTTTTGAAATCCCTCAATAGAATTACCTAACAAATTTCAAGTCCTTTAAACCTCATAAAATATTTTAAAACTCATAAAAATCTCTTGAAATCTTTTTAAATTCGCGAAAACCTCTCAATATTACCATCAGAAACTTTTTGAAATTCCTTAAATTTTACGATTACATTTAAAGTCTCTTTAAATCCTTTACAATTCATTAAAATTATTAGAAATCTTGTTACAGAACATGAAATTCTGAAAATTTTATAAAATCTGTTTAAATTTAGAAAATCCCTTAAAATTATTAAAATCTTTTGACTTATTTTAAAATTCCTGGACATTTTATTATTACATTAAAAATAATTCCTTAAAGTCCCTTAAAATTTTCTGAAACATTTTGAAATCTCTTAAAATTCATCGAAACTTCACAAGATTTAAAATCCCTTAAAAATTCTTAAAACACCTAGAAACATTTTCAAATTACTTAAAAATTTACGAAAAAAAGTGGTGTAAAGAAAATTTCCTTAAAATCGCGAATACATTGTTGTTATATAATTGTTGTGCTTGTGACAACCACAAATTATTAGTTGTACCATATTTTACTATTTCTGTGTTTGATACAATCATAGAGTTTTTTCTGTATTTTAAAATCTTTTTGATTTCTTCGAATTCATATTGGTATCGAATTATTTTGAAATTTTTTCAATTCACCTTGAATTCCTTTTCTAATTCTTCTGAATTCGTCGCCCATTTCTTCAATTACCTCTTTAATTCACCTTGAATTCGATTAAACTCACCTTGATTTGTTCAAAGTTCTAGTGATTTCTTTAGAATTCTTTTATATTCTTCTGACTTCTTTCCAATTCCCTTAAATTCTTCTAAATTCTCTTGAATTCCTTCGAATTGCTCCTGATTCTCCTGAATTCCTAATATCAGTTTTAATAACATGGATTGGTCACGGTTTTCTTCGCTTTTAGAAAAATTCTGTAGCACCTCCATTCTGTTGTTTGAAGTTTGTTTCAATTTTGTCATCTATTATCTTCTTTTTTGTATTTGAATATTATTATTTAATTGTCCATGCAATGTTTCCGCGCGCATATAATATTTCTGTATGCATAATGTGACTTGCAAGAGTAATTTTCAAAGAAGTAACCAGACATCCCTAATGAGCTTCCAGGTACAGGGAAAACTGAATGAGATATTCTTTCATGCTCCCTCAAAAAAATAATGGCGAAAAGGAGGGTTCGTTTAGCGTTTTCATCACTCGGTGCGATGTCCTCGGGTTTACGAGTTAACTTGGAGAGATACCTATAAACTGATACCAAGTCTGGGTTTCTGGTAAAGATGAGCGAAGGAAAGAGAAAGAAGGGTCGGTGGCGCATATAAAAGGGGATGCCTCTCCCTAGGGTCTCTCATCTTCCTTATCCAAGGACTATCTTTCTTTTCGATCTTATCATTAAAGCAGAACTAAACTATGCTTTTGCAAAATCTCGTTAGCTACCTTAACATCCATTTTTAAAGATTTAAATCTCCTTCTTGAAAGTAAAACCTATTAGTCGTTTGCAAGTCCACTTTTCCAGTGTTGTGTTACATAATGATAAAGCCATTCTAAATCATCCAAGAAATTGAATCTTCAAGTTTATTCAGATCTCTTATATTCCGTGCCATAAAAGTTTTTATGATTTCTCATCTTTTAGTAGGAAAGAGTTTTTCGAAGTTCAATCTCTGAAGAGGCGACTTTTGCTTCCGTCAGGAGATTTATTTGAAGAATGAAATGAATGAAATTTCACTGTCAGTCAGAAAACGTATTCTGCAAGTTAAGAATCACTGAAAATTTTAAATGAAATTTCTTGGACTTGGAAAATAGTATTTATAAAGTAGAGTATTATTCCAAAAATTTTTTAAGTCGATGGCCTGTGTTATAGATGAATTCGTAGTTTAAAACAGCCAGAACGATATTCGATATAGTGAACTTATATATCGTCTCGTAAAACCTTACAACGTTGTCTTTTTGATTGGCAACTGAATGACACCTGGTGGGTGTAACCGTACAATGTACGCGTGTGAAAGGTTCGTTTAACGACTTTCGCTATAAAAAGAAGCTTTTTTCAACGAAAAAGATAGTATGAAAAGCATATCTTGATTCAAACTTTCTATTGACACCACAGACCCTTTCTATTTGCTTATGTTCGTTTTACATATTGTATATATAAACAATAGACATATTTTTTAAATTCCAGCGCACATAGATTATATTTGCTTACTTTTGTGATTTCCACCCTTCGAGATTAAAAAATGCTCAAAGACTTGCCTTAGAGTACCTACACAATACTCACTAATGACTCAAAAAGAATATTAACAAAGAACCCGGAAAGCAGACAAATACTTAATATTCAATGGTATTCTTGTTTCGTTACAAGATTTCTTACGAGATTCCAATTGTTAAGCAAAGTTGTCTCGTTAGCAGAGCATCTTTTCCTTAATAAATTTTCCTTGACATACGTGGGTGCAGCATTCAGTTAGTGATTGTGAGGTGAGATTGAAATAATACATGTCTTGTATATGTGACTTTATTTACAACAAACGAGTTTCATGAGGCTTTGAAACGTACTTCCTTAGGAAGACTTACGATACAATTTTAATCGATCAGCGCTTTAATTCTAATCTTTATACATTAATTTATGATTCGATATATCGTGGAACGTTAAAGAATTTTAGAGAATTTCAAGGGATTTTATGAAATTTATTGGGGTTTTCAGAAATTATGTAAACATACATAAATTTATACATATTTCATACATTTCGATAAATCTGAGTTTTTCATTTAATGAAAGAGACTTTTACATGCCTCAACTCGTTCGAGGATTATATGCACTTACAAACTATGTAGGTTGTCGCGTACTTATAAATATTTGAATAACCAGCTTTTTGCTGGTTGACTTTAAAGTTGGTCCAGAATCCTCTTTCTAAATCTAAAAGAAAAATTAATAACGAAGTTTGTATGTTTTCCTCGGTAAATATTATTTTCTGAAAAAGACTTGAGATTTCTGTCTGCATGGAAGAATTACAAAAGTCTTTTTCTTTACGTTAAAGTGAACTCTTCTTTTTGCATCCAAGCCGAGAGGATGTCCTACTTTATGGAGCAGAAAATACTGTTTTTTTTTCAAAATACAGTAGACACTTTTCACATCTTTCACGAAACGGGCTGTGTGGACTTTTCACGACTTTTTAATACTAACTTCATTTTATTTGAACTTCATTCACGTTGAAGGGAATTTTACTGAACGTCAGGTATCGGGAATTCATCACGGATAATATCTAAAAACACTAACGCGATCTGAAAGTTAGCCCATTAGCATTTAGATAACGTATCGAGGTAAGTCTTGGAAAGTCCCTGCATACATTCAACCGAACGGAAGCTGAAAGCTGCTGAAAAGAAAATAGTTTTCGAACGAAGGATCTGACTTTGGTAGTGCAGCAACAATGCACAATTTCGTATACTGCAGCGTTATAATAATAACTTTAAATAAACAATAACGTTAGGTTTTCAAATATTTAAGAATCCAGTAAAATCTCCTGAATTCGATTTTTAACCATATGCTCCCTTAATTTGTTATTTAACAAGTCCCTTCTTTTTTGTTTCAGGTGAGTTGAAAGCTCTTGTAAAATTCCAACCATACCCATACTGTAAGTACTATAATTTTATGGACATTTTCATATATATTTATAATTCGTATACTGAGAAACTCTATGTTAGAAAAATTACTAATATCGATAGCAAGTAGGGGCAAAATCCCAAAATTGAGACATTTTAATACAGAAAATAGTAAAATTTAGTATTTTATGTATTAAAATGTCTCAATTTTGTGATTTTGCCCCTACTTGCTATCGATATTAATAATTTTTCTAACACAGAGTTTCTCAGTATATAGTTTAAATCGGGAAAAACACGAGTTGTTTTAATTTCCCATGAAAAAAATATTTCGTCCATTTGAACATTCAGAACTTTAGGTACATTTAATTCCCCTACAATTCACTTCATACAGAAGTTTCAATTGGCCTGGTTATTACTTTTCATCTCTCACGAGTTTTCCTCAAAGGCGTCGCGACGTTATTTATTGTAGCAAAAGTGCGAATCCAACGCAGTGCAAATTCAAATGTACCCGCGGGACTTTGAATCTGCATGCAATCGTCGTGCAATTTTAAGCATAGAGCGGGCTTTATATTGCAGCCGAGAACGAGGTCGCAGCTCCGGCATTTTAAACTTTGCACTTATTCGTTGTTCGGTCTCGCGAAGTTACATATTCCAAGCTGCCCAGCGGCATGCAGAATTATTGCTTCACAACCACCTAAACTGCATATTTTCGCCATACAACACATGTCTTGGTATTACCGCGCGGAAATGATTTGCATACGATTAACATATAATAGCGGGAAATTGAAAAGTTTAGTTTAATTTAGATTTATCTGGGAAGCTGTCAATTTATCCAATTTCTTAACAATTGAAGATCTTTGGAGAGAGAGTTTAACGAGATTAGTGTCGCGTGAATAGAAATGCGGAGATGTGCGTGATCGTAATTGTGAAATCGTGTTAAATTTCCTATACCCAAGGTTTACTCGGGCACAGAACGAGCTTAATTAACGTTAAAGAGGGGACGAAAGGGCCTGGCCAGATGGAGTTTACTTCGACGGAACTAAATTTCAACGTTGCGATTACACCCGCGGGTATTCTCAGAAATTTTCAACGATGCAAATATACGGTGAACAAAGTTGTAATATTACATAAGTTAATTAAAATTCCGGAAAGTCCCTTAAAATTTGATAAAATCTCATAGACTTTTGTTAAATTTCCTATTTTTGTCACGAAATGTCTCGAAAATCTCGCAACTCCCAAAATATAAACTCCCAAAGTATAAAAAGCTCTACAAATTACTAAAAACCTCTTGGAATTACTTAACATTTAAAATCTCTTTAAATCTTTAAAAATCGCATCAAATTCCATGAAATCTTTAAAAATTCTCCAAAATCTTTTAAAAATTAGAGAAATAAATAAAATTACCGGAAAACTTTAAATCTCATAAAATAGTTACTTTAAAACCCATAGAATTCTCTTGAAATCTTTCAAAATTCGTGACAACTTCTTAAAATTCTTAGAAACGGTTTAAAATATTCTTCTTAAAGTTCCTTAAAATTCTCTGAAACCCTTTGAAACGTCTTAAAATTCCTCGAAACATCATAAGATTTAAAACCCCTTAAATTCTCTTAAAACACTCAGAAACCTTTTCAAATAACTTAAAATTTCATGAAAACCTTCAAAATTGCTTAAAGTTTGTTAAGATTTCTTGAAACTCCCAAAAACCTCTTAAGATCCCTTAAAAATCCACAAAAACCATTAAAATTATAAATCTCTTGAAATCCAAGTTAAAATTAGCAAAAAATCTCTAAAAATTCATTTAAAAAACTCTTGGAATTTCTTAACATTTAGAATCTTTAAAACTTTTTAGAAATCTTATCAAATTTCAACATTCGAAATCCTTTTAATTTCTACACATTTTTTTAAAACTCATAAAAAAAACTCTTGACTTCTTTTAAAATTTCAAGAAATTTTATTCTAACATTTAAAATTCCTTAAAGTTCCTTAAAATTCATTGAAACCTTTTGAAATGTCTTAAAATTCCTCTAAACTTAACAACAGGATTTAAAATCCCTTAAAATCTCTTAAAACACTCAGAAACCTTTTCAGATCACTTAATATTTTACGAAAACCTATACAAAATCATTTAAAATTCATTGGAATTTGAATCCTAATCTTAATCTTGATCTTAAAATTGTTAATCTTAATCTTAATCTCAATTCTGTGAAATCTCTTAATATTCCTAAAAATCTCGAAACAGTTAAAATCTCTTAATTTTAAAAATTATCTTGAAAATTCATGAATTCCTTAGAAATAACGCGAAAAATTCTGAAATATCTTAAAATTATATGAAATATCTTTAAAATCCTAAAAATCTTTCGAACTTCGTAAAAATCACTTGAAAATAGTCAAAATCCATTAAAATTCCTAGAAACCTCTTGAAATACCTCTCTAAAAAAATCGATGTAACGAAATGTCCCTAAAATCTCGATTACATTGTTCTTTCAAACCTACTCTCTAAATTTTAATCAGCAATTAATTTTCATTAATTTTCACCATTCATTTTTCATTAATTTTTTAATGACTTGAAGTTGTAATAAATAAATTAAATAAATAAACTTATGCGCGTAGCGCGTGTGTTGGCCTGCTAGTTTCTTTAAAATATCGTATCGTATCGTAAAATTCAATAAAAGGCCAATAAATTTCGTAAAATCCTCCGAAGTCTCGTGAATCTCTTGAAATTCCTTAATATTATTCAAAATCTCATAAAATATTGTACATTTTTTGGGTTTGAATATTATTAATTGTCCATACAATATGTTTCCCGCTCGCCGTTAGCGCGTTTAGAATATTGCTAGTATTTTTATATTTATGTAAATCCAAAGTTGGAGAACGACTCGCTCCTTTGGTAATCTACATTGCAAATTTCTTCGGAAGACCGAATGAAATTGTCGCTCGCTTATGGTGGGCTATTTAATTAAGTAACTCCCAACGCAAAACGCAAAGCTTTCATTTATATGTATACGTCTAGACACGACATATATATATATATACATATATATCGCGAAAACCCTTTAAAACTGGTGCTTCTACCAAGGTTATCATGATTCAACATCATCAGGCGAAATCGTTTCAGTCTCATTTCCTTTTTCATGCTCTCAACTTTTTTTTCCTTTCTTATTCCTTTTTTCATATTTTGATAAAGTGAATTTCGTTTGTTATCGAAGTCTTGATGTAATTTATCAAGAAGCTGACAAATGAACTAAAACACGAAAAGTTCACACGACCCTCGACGAGCAAAAGCTTGAATGCAATGAATCTCTTTTTTTCCCGGAACTTCTCGAACTCAGTGAACCCTCTTTTAGTCCGACTTCTTTCTTCTTCGAGAATGAAGGAAAAAAAAAACAAACTTTCCTGACTAATTATGATCCTATCTTTATTACGTATGCTCAAGAGACACTCTGTCTAGTTAAAAAAAGATGTTTATTCTGGGGAATTTTTTCATTACGATTCTCTTCACCGCGAGTTTCTGTTTTAATTAAGTTTCTCACAAGTTTGAAGTAACATAATCCGAATGAATATTTACGGCTCTTTTGAGAATATATTTCGGTATATAATTTGTTTAGGAAGTTAGCAATGGGCAAGTTCAGGCACTTCACCTATTTCAGAACACTGTTCAGTGTTTCAGTTGATGCACTCTCAATGCATCATGTCCACCAACAAACTATACCGGCTTTTAAACTCCTCTCCTAACTTTTACCGTAAATCACGCCAGCGTATTAAATTCTCCTGCCTTTATTCTAAATTTATAATAACTAACATTAACAAAATAAGTGCGCAATGCGTTTGTAGATGTAAACATACTAATCAAGGCCTCAACTAATAATTATTAATCTCGTTCCCCTGGTTCGATGGTTTTATTAAATTTCCTCAAGTTCATAAAAGTCATGCATCGTAAAGCGGAAAATTGCAACGATCCTCTTGCATCCCTCGACTTTCCGGAAGTTTTGCGCCTTTAATAATATAATGTCGGTTTTTAGGAAAATTCGCTCTGCCAAGGACGTTACTTCACGTTAGCTAGTGGCAATCAACCAGCTGGTTGAGCAACGAGGTTAATAACCCATTGAGTTAACAGCCCGTCCTTAAATAAGATTTAATCTTTACCACGTGAAAACCTCTACCGCCATAGGCAAACAGCTTTTTGAAGATGGTCAAAATTAATGCAATGTCTGGTGCAATTCTCGATTCTCTGGTTTCAAAATGAATTCTCTATTTTTTTGTTGAAATAATCGGTGAGGGGTAATTTGATCATCAATATCTATTGAATCGTGAGTTTGTGGCTTGGCAACACTCAATTCTAATGAAAGGACAGCTCTATATCTTCAGCAAATAGTACACAAGCGAGCGGAAACCGTATTATCCATTAGGTAGATTCGCAGAGACCGTAGTTTCCGGTTTGCAGGAGATTCCGCTTAATTAATGCATTACGCGCGTCCTACGGGATCAAGTCATAAATGGAATGAGAAACTTCCTATCGCTACCCTTCACAAAATCGATCAAGTACACACTGGCCGATCTGTTTCGAGAGGTCAGGTAATGTCTCAATAGTAATTGACTTGCACAGCAACTCTGTAAACAGTCGAAACAAATTTGATGAATTGTTGTCCGCAAATGTAAGTTTAATTAACTACGAGACTTGAATTATCCCGGGTAGAAATTGGATTAGGACCTAGGTCGGGTTCTAACTTGCTTGCCTCACTTTTACTAAGACATCTAGCTGGAAAATCTATCTAGCGTCTAATTAGTTCATTACGCTGATCTATTAGGCTATTAGCTGGGTAGTTTAAGCAGAAACTGGTTCAGAATATTCTATAAAGGATGGAAGCTAGAAGATTCTTTTGTTGATACTAGTTTAATTTAGAGATCTCTTCCAATTCAAAACTCAAATTTTCCTATGTAAATATAGGAGATGACATGCATTATTCATCATGCAGGATGCATATTATATCTGTAGTATGGCTCAGTGGTTTAAAATCCTTTTGTAATTACCGCAATATTAGAATACCTTTGCAACCTAGAAATGAACCTAAACGTAAATAATAGGGAAACTAATTTCGACCACATCCAGGTTTTGAAAGTTGGAGGGATTCATTTGTATAAATTAGTCAATTACGACACCACGGATGGAAAATGGTGTATACAAAATATAGAGGAGCAAACGAGAACGTGATCGTGTTATCCGATTCGGTGATTATACACAGGTTGACCCCTGCTTGCGAGCTTACCGGGCATTGCAAGGACAGACAATGCGCTTTTCCATATATGTACCTACATGAAATAAACCCAAACATTGTCGTGAACAATCAGTCACGGATAACAAATTTTTTAGTTGGAATTTTATGCGAAATGCGTAACTCGCAAAATGTTCCCATGTAGGGCGTGCATTCACATCTGAAAAATGGATTTACAATATCCGAATGCAAAACAGTTTTTCTACGCGAACAATAATTTCACCTGATTCGGTTTTGATTTTTTAGGCTGTTCAGAATCCAAAAACAACACAGAAAAAACAAGGACTGAAAGTGTTTACAGCTGAAATCAGTTTTTAGGCTGAATTTCAGTCTTAAGTCAGTTTTTAGTCTTGTTTTAAGACTAAGAAATCTAAAAACAAGACATCTTAGTCTTAAAATAAGACTAAAAACTGACTTAAAACTGAAATTCAGCCTAAAAACTGATTTCAGCTGTAAACACTTTCAGTCCTTGTTTTTTCTGTGAACATTTTTGTTTTTCTATGAACAGTCTTTCACTTACGTCACGTATTTTGAATTTTTTTTATCTGTTTCACCCATTTTGGAAATTTTTCATTGATTATAATCAATTATAACCATTTGTCAATAATTATTGACAATCAGTACTGTGATGACTGTATAAAAGTTTAATTTTTTATGAAGAAGGGGAAAGAAAGATGTCATGTGTATTTTAAGTACTTAAGTACTTTTCTCGTGTCTGAAAAGTGAAAAAAGTGTCACAATTATCTCCGCGCCTCAGTGGAGACAGGGCTAAAAACAAGATATACGTGAACTGAATGTCGGAGTACCTACAAGATTCTCATTTCCATTTTGTTATTTCGCAAAGTGTACAGAAAGCGACTCGTTCAATTCAAGGGGATGAACGTGCAAATTGTAGGGTGGATCGCTGGGTACTTACTGATTTTAATTATTCATAATATTAAAATCAGTAAGTATACCCAGCGATCCACCCTGTATATAATGACAAGGAATTTTAAGGAGATTTATGGATTTTTTAAGAGATTTTAAAGAATTTATAGGGAATACAACAAATTCAAAAAGGTCTCAAAAAGTCTCAATAGATTTAAAAAGATTTTAAGTGGAAAAATTGAAGATTAAGATATTTTAAGATAATATTTTGAAAAAGTAATTTTAGAAATATTATCAATAAGCAGAAATGGACAAATTGACGTTCTAGTTTGTGTATAAAAAGGAAAAATGAAATGAATCTTATTTCCTGTCACTATCACTATCAGCAAATCGGATAATATTTTTCCGCATAATCCTTTCTTATCATTATCAGCCTTTAAATCTTTCATTATATGATTTTTTTATTCAGTTGTTTCGTAACTTCTGATCATTTTCTTGGTAAACTTGATTGATGTGATTGTTCGATAATACTTGATGAAGTGACATTTAGCAGTTCTGATAAATCGCTATATAAAAAGATAAAAGATAAAAATTTTTCTCGTATAACATTTTAAACGATCCTGTTCTTTCTTCTATAAAAGCTTCCCTTTTCTTGAATTTCAACTTCTCTCCATTTACATAATTGCTCATTTTCATGCTTTACTGTCCACTTAAAATAAATATTCTGTAGGAAAACGCAAATTCAAAATAAATGAAACATTTAGTTGACAGTTAAGACCTTAAGCACACTTCGGTTTGCCTGGGTATAAAATAAGTAGAACAATTCTGCTTCAGTCAGCCAGTACTTTGTAACTCTCTATCCAGAGTTAAACTGAACCTAATTTTATATACTAGAATAGATTTTTTTTAACAAGATGTCAAAAAAAATTTCAAAGTTTTTAATCTCAAAATATTTCACAAGATTTCCCAGGATTTCAAGGGATATAAAAAAAAATCTCTTAAAATCACTCTAAATCTTTGGAACATTAGTTAAAAACCTTTTTGAAATCTTTCGAAACTTATGAGATTTTTTTGAATTTGTATTCTCATGAAATTCCAAAATCACTTAAAATATAGTCCTGAAATCTCTTCCATCTCTTCCAATTCATAAAATATAAGCTTTTAAAAGCATTTTCCACTGTATTTTTTTCATTTATTCTCACTGTTTGTATTGTTACAAGTATCGGATTAAAACGTACATATAAACGAGTCTGGAATGCAACCGTGGCAGACAAAAAGTTTTGAGTGATTGTTTTACTCTTCGCAAGTAAAGAGATTAAAATATGCAGTAGAACAGAATAAATAAAATTGTTGTTAAAACCCGTCAAAGTAAAACACAAGATTGTGGAAAATGTATTTTCAGCTTTAATTTGAAATCGTGTAAAAGTAATTTTATAGAGTCATTAATCTTTTATTGACTTGAAGCAACTGTGATTGATAAATGAAAGTGCCCGTGTTATCGAATTTATCCGAATCTCGATTCTCGAGTTCTCTTAATTTCCAATGGCAGTCCCTTTTTGTTTGAAAGGATAAGAGAATCGTATCGCCGATTGTGTGTGCACTCAATTCAATTCAACGACAGTTCAATTTTCTTCGAATACCGATGCTGATTTGAACCCAATGCGAACGACACTACATAAGAAAGTCCCCTCTGAATTCGATTTTCATTCTTTCTCCTTCTTCTCTTTACGTTATTTACCTTCTACGATTTTCTCTAAAAATAATTAAATTGAACGTTTCGGAGATGTATATTATTTATATAAAAACGACTTAAAGCATTTCAAATTTCAATTTTAAGAAATTTCGAGTGATTTTAATCAATTTCAAGGGATTCGAAACATTTTATATCTTGAAATCCCGTAAATTCTCTTTACTCTCTATACGCTCAGAGAAAAAGTTTGTTTCAATCAAATAAACGTATATTTGCCTCAGAGCCAACTAAAAAATATCTTTGAATTAAATAAAATTTATTTGATTCAAAACTGAATCAGTCAAATTCCAATGATTTTCAGTGACTCTTTTCTCACGATTTCAATCAGTGAAAGTTCACTGAGAATATATCAGTCAAAAGTCACTGAAATTTTCAGTCATCTTCACTAAACTACTAAAAATTTCAGTAACTTTTCACTGATTTCCAGTTGATTTCTCACTGATTCAAGTTTAGAGAGCAAAGATATTTTTTCTTTGAATTAAAAAGAAAATTTCTTTGAACCAAAAAAATCAAAGAACAAATATCTTTGAATCAAATAAATTTTATTTAATTCAAAGATATTTTTTAGTTGGCTCTGAGGCACATATACGTTTATTTGATTTAAACAAACTTTTTCTCTGAGTGTAAATCTGAATTAGTAAGAAGTTACTAATAATGAAATAGTGCCGAATCGTTTACTAATACACTTTAGTAAACATTTTTACTATCAATTAGTTAAAAACTACTAATTCATGGTAAAATAGTACTAATTCATTTAGTAAGGCGCACTAATTATTTTAGTTACCGTTACTAAATGAATTAATACCTTTTTAATGTGAATTAGTAGTTTTTAACTAATTGATAGTAAAAATGCTTACTAAAGTGTATTACTAAACGATTCGGCACTATTTCATTAGTAATTTCTTAGTAATTCAGATTTAGAGAATAATTTTTTTTTAAATCCCTAGAAATTTTTGGAAATCCCTTAAAATTTCTTGAAATATTTTTTTAAATATTTGAAATTCCATGAAATTGTGCAACATTGATTGACTTTTTGTAATCTTTCTCTCTAAATCTGAATTAGTAAGAAGTTACTAACGAAATAGTGCCGATTCGTTTACTAATACACTTTAGTAAGTATTTTTACTATCATTTAGTTAAAAACTACTAATTCAAGTAAAATAGTACTATTTCATTTAGTATAGTAAGTTTCACTAATTGATTTAGTTACCGTTTCAAAATGAATTAGTATTTATTATGAATTAGTAGTTTTTAATTAATTGATAAGTAAAAATACTTACTAAAGTGTATTACTAAACGATTCGGCACTATTTCATTAGTAATTTCTTACTAATTCAGATTTAGAGAGTAATTTTTTTTAAATCACTTAAAATTTTTTGAAATATTTTTTAAAATCCTTGAAATTCTATGAAATTGTGTAACATCTATTGACTTTTTGTAATCCTTCTCTCTAAATCTGAATTAGTAAGAAGTTACTAACGAAATTGTGCCAAATCGTTTACTAATACACATTAGTAAGTATTTTTACTATCATTTAGTTAAAAACTACTAATTCAAGTAAAATAGTACTATGTATTTCATTTAGTAAGGTTCACTAATTGATTTAGTTACCGTTCCAAAATGAATTAGTATTTATTATGAATTAGTAGTTTTTAATTAATTGATAATAAAAATGCTTACTAATGTGTATTAGTAAATAAATCGGCATTATTTCATTAGTAACTTCTTACTAATTTAGATTTAGAGAGTAATTTTTTTTAAATCCCTAGAAATGTTTGGAAATCTCTTAAAATATTTTGAAAAATCTTTCTAATCCCAGAGAAGAAACCCTGCAATTTCTTTTTTCATTTCTCCCTCGTATACAAGGACCAGATGTCTCGTGTTTTAAAACTCGTATACGTCATTCCGTATTTTTGAAACAGGTTCGCTCAACTAGAGCAATATCGATAGATCGAAAGGGTCACGGCTTCAAGATACTGCAATGCATTGACGCTTATCGAACTTATTTTAGCCACTTCGGTTCTATAGCTTGAAAAAGCGCCAAGGCCAATTTCCTGCTATGTCAGTTTTCAGAAAGTTTCGAAATCAAGATGATCATTATTTTGACTTGAGTAAATTTGATAGAAAATATTGACATGGTTGGATAAGAGAACGCGATTTAGGGAAAAGGGCATTTTGTATGCAAGCAACGTTTCACTTCAGTAACCGCGAGTTCGTGGTTTAAATCCCATGAAGGATTATATTATACATATCGAGCATTCGATAAGCGTCTTCACAAGCTTATCTCATTGGTTGATGCAATGCGAGTGCCTCCACTTGAACAAGTTCGCTTTACAATCCTGATTTATTGTCTCTCGTATAATCTCATCTGCGTATTTATCTTTAAAGCCTCATTTTTTATGAATATAAATTTTTTAACTTTAAACTTTTTGAAAATTAGAATGCCATTGATTTATCTAATTTTATTCTTATCATTGCTTACTCTCTAAATCTGAATTAGTGAAAAGTTAGTCACTAATTTACTTTAGTGAAAATTTTCACTAATTATTAGTTGTATTTCACTATTTCAATTAGTAAGTTTTCAACTTTTCTTAAAGTTTTAGTCAAAAATAACTAACAATTAGTAGAATTTTTCACTAAAGTAAATCAGTGACCTACTTTTCACTAATTCAGATTTAGAGAGTATTCCTATGATTTTATTTGTTGAACATCCAACTATTCGGTTGAAACTTTATCTTTCTGATTTCTCGACTTTTTAATTTTGATAGAAATTCGTGGGGAGAATGAAAAAACAGTTGTTATGATCCAGATAAATATTTATTTTATACACATATAAATACAGGATTTAGAAAAAATGTTAGAACTATTCACAATATCGTACTATTAGTATTTGAACATTTTAGAACATCTTTGTCATTATTTCTTTTAATCCGTTCCACGCATCTCGCTTATTTTTAGAGAAAAAATGTTGTCAGATCAAAACAGCTTTTTTTTACTTTTGAGGACATTTCGAAAGCCGATATACTAATTCAATTTTCATTCAATATTTGACATTGATCATGTTGCACATGAAATTAATACTGTTATCAATTGTACTAATTAATGGGCCATATTTGCGAAATAGAGTAACGAATATCAAATAATGAAACATCACCGGGTAAAGGAGGATTCTAGACTACATAGTAGGGTGAAGCGTAGGCAGATGCATAATAGGGGTAGGAAGAATAAGCCGAGTATGCGTAAGGGTAGCTGTATGATGCAAGAGGCGATGAATATGCGCTGTATGCACTATACGCAACTGGGGCAGTATAAGAGCTCAACAGATATCCACGCTTGTTTCTTGCGGCTGCCACTGCATTTTGCGCTTCCGGTCCAGACGGCAAAACGGCTCTCGCTGGTTCGATGGATGCTGCCAAAGCCATCGAAACCAAAGCCAAGAAAAGAACAGCCTGCAAAAGAGATTTTCGTATGAAATTAAAATATTCACAAAGTCATTCGAAGATTATGTCGCAGCACTCAAAATAAAACTGCAAGGCTTTTGAAGCTCAAATCATTTAAAAATGTTGCACGTTCTGAATGTTTTTCGCGCTTGCATCATGCAGAGAACAATTTAAATTGAAATAATAGCGGTTTTTGCAAATATTGTGTGCGGAAAAGAATGAAAAAAGAAATTTTAGTGATTTCGCTTTAGAGGATTCATTTAAAAAAGGAAAAGCATTGCTTTTTGGAATAAATGTGCTTGAAACATTTAAAGAGATTTCATGGAATTTGAAGAAATTTCAATGGATTTAGGAATGATTCAAAAGAATTGATCAATATTGATTTATTGATGAATGGAACTGCTATAAAATATGTTGCCGCATGTTAATTAATTCTTTAAACATTAAAAATAAGAGATGGGTCCATTAATCATTTAGTAAACTATGTTACTGCTGGTTTATTAATCGTGTCAACGATTTTATTAGTAGATGTTATTATTATTATTGTAGTAAACGGAATATTATCTATAACTAAATGATGGCTGCCAGGATCGACTAATAAAGTCAGAAGTACCATAATTTATTAACTAATTAGTTGACCCATATCCAGTTTTTTCAGTAAACTAAAGACAAATGTATCGTACAATTATTTAAGGACGATACGCTTTTAGCATGAAAATTAATGGTTACCAATTTAGAAAAGAATGAAGTCAAAATTAACAAAATGTCAAATTCAAATTTTAGCTTTATCTACTCATTCTTCATGCAAACTCTGCTCTTATCTTCATTTGCATTCGATAAAATATTGTTATTATATATTATATTCATCTGAACATGATATATATTATACAATTATCCAAATTTATATAAAATGACAATGAAATTTATGAAAATCTTGCACAATTTGAAATGCTTGGTATTTTACTTACTGCGATGCACTTCATGTTGATAGTTTTGGTAGGTTTGAGTTGCTTCTTGAGCTGGTTGATGATTGAATGATGTTGGAACCCTGTTTCAACTGTCTTATATACTGATTCCATTGTCTTCCAAAGTACGTGCATAGATTGATAATAATGCATCGCACTTACCTTAAACATGGCTTATTGGTATGTTTACCATCTTAGAAGGTTGTTCAATATAAGGTATAGGTATAGTCGTAGGTCGCGTCGTTGGGCAATGTGTCCTTGGCCACCAGCCAAATACAAATGAAAGTATTTTACAATCGAAGACTAATCGAAACGTTGCATATTGATCACTCTGCATCGAACATTCGCGATGTGACCTCTGATTTATTTCGGGGACACAATTATTTGTACACATGTTGATAAACCCATCAATTTTTTTTTTTTTGGAACGTGTTTTGTATATATCTTTCACGTATCGAAAGACACATGTAATTAGCACGTACGATTAATTTGAAGTAGTGTAGAAGTGAAGTAGTAGAGCCTTGTACTTGATAGAGTTCAAGACGACTTCAGAATAATAAGAGATTAGTTAACACGTCAGGAAATTTACATATGGAAAGGTAGGATAGAGATTAGTTAAATTTGAAAAGAAAATCACATTCAGTCTGAATTCAGTCTTCGAATTCAATCTTTCCCCTGAATTCAATTCGGTTGGAATCTTTGTAAATTTTGTCTCTAACTTTATTTCAACTTCTGTATCGATCGTGCATATTAAAAATGGTGTTGCAAGCCATTTGCTGAATTGAAATTGTTATGCAGATGCAGAGTTATTGATGCAATCCGATTTGAATATCATCGAGTAGATAAGATTGCTGTGATAAGACAGGCATGATGGATGATCTCTTTCCGATGAGGTTCTTTTTTTGGTTCAGAGCAAACATCCTCGCTGTTTAGTATTGCATGTGTTTGTTAATATAAGACAAACATAACTTTGGTGTTTCTAGTTTGCAACTGCTTTAGGAAGTACACGCAATACATACACTTGAAAGATAAACATGTACTCATAAGACTTAAGAGAATCTAGCTAACTCCTGACTGAGGATAAACAGAAAAGTTCGCAGCTATATAATTTTGTTTAAAATTACTCTTTGTATCAGCGATTTTCGCACCTTCAACAAGTCACTTCAAATTCTTGTTTAATGTGCTGTTTTTACTTCCAAAAATAAAAGCAGAAAAAGTGTAATCGCTGTTCATGCGATATAACTCTTCATTGGTGAAACAGCTTTCTGTGGTATCGCTTGCTAATGTCAAAAAGATCATTCGTCGGAAGAGTTACAACCCACGAAATAGGTTCATGCTCCAAGCTCATATTTTTTCTCTGAATATTATATGCCGGTTTTACGTCGGATGCATATTATTTTTTAAAGTAAAAAGAGCTGAGATTGGCGTTGAACGAAAGCCTCGATTACCCCTCGTTATCATTAGCTCAGATCTCTCCAGCTTCTCGTGCAGAAATTGCCCCATTTAAAATAAGGTTCTGATAAGGCCCTGGTCAGTTTTTCTATTCTGAATAAAATGAAATAAATTATAATAAGGTGCTAATCGGGCAGCATAATAGGACTATGTGTAATTACTAACATAATATCATCTGATTATTCCGAATTGAAAATATTTAGATTTAAATATTATATTTAAATATTAAATTATCCATTTAAATATTTAAATAGTTTTCTGTTTCATTGCGAACGCAAATATATAAATATTATTGATTTATTTCTTTGTATTGTTTCTTATGCTCTTTGCTGTGTTTTGACATAATAAAATTACATTTTCATAAAAGCAGGTAATTTTTATTTATAATTTATTATAGTTTTTTTTAAAATGACATTCACTAGAAAAACTGACAAGGCCCTGACTAGTTTCCCCTATATAGGGTATTCGCGAGTCCAACCGCTACACCCTTGTCGGGTTCTAACCAGTTTTACTGACCAGAACCACACCAAAAGTAGGGGAAACTGACCAGAACCCTATTAGGCCCACAACAAGATTTCTACACGGGTTCTTTATCTGACTTAGTCTAATTCTTAATCTAGTTTATGATTTATCAAACTTTTCATTTGAAATATTGTGGTTTATATGATTTATGCATTTGTTTAATATATACAGAACAAGCTTCTGTGATTCTATATCATCTACGTTACACCATTCGTCGAGATCCTCAGCTCTGTTCACATGAATATGTATTGCTGAATCGGATAAAATCAATTGCCCAGCATCCAGTTGCATACGAATCGCTGCTTACGGAAGCTCAGGAGTTTTTATTCGACTCAAGTCGCATGGAGGGCAAAAGAAAGAAAAACAAGACGTTTCATCCGACTTATAAAGTATCTTTACTTCTTGTATCTTTACTTCTTCTATCCTTCATTAATTCTCTCTCCGTTTTTCGAGGTCAAATTATCTGCTTGACTTCAGGTACATCAGTCGGATTCTTTTCTTCTTTCTCGTATGGCGCAGCATCCTATACAATAATTGGCTAATGTCAGCCATTTTCCTTTCTTCCATCTCTCTTTTCTCATGGTGTCACTCTGCAAGTCTCCAACTTCCTCTCTCTTCTGACAATCTTCCGACCTTCTCTTTCAACCCTCTTTGTCGAATCTTTTTTTCTCCTTTTAAATTCCTGTAGCACGTATCTACCGGCTCGTCGTTTTTCGTAACAGGGGTTGGCAAAGTCACGGGCGAACACACGTGAGCAATAAACTCACACCCTCACGTACCCGCTTGAAACTGCACTCGTAAGTACGTACGTGGGCGTGTAGGCACCAGAGCAGAGATGGCTAAAGGGGGATGAAGAGGGATCCAGAGAGTAGTTCTATTGTTTGGTCGTTCTTTAGAAACTCTCCACATTAGCGACGTGAATTAATACAATGGCGTTCTCTCTCACTCTCCCCGTGGAAGGTGGATACTTGGATAGTGGATACCTGTCTAGAGTCTACCAGTCGAGATGTATAACTAGTGTTGCTACCTTTCCTGCTTCCGTCTTTGGTCCTCGGCAATTTTTTTACACCCTCTAGTCGTTTTCTTCCTCTCAGTTGCGAACTGCTGCGAACAGACGTCTCGGAATTCAACTAACAAGGACGAGTGTGCCGAATTCCTCAAAGCGAGATGAACTTTAATCTTATAAGCTCACCAAAGTTCAAGATCAACACGAACTTCACTTGGTAGAATTGGTTTCGTCCCTTTTTTCTTCTTTTCTTTTCCTCCCTTTCAAGTCAAACATGTTTGCACCTCATTATTGATGATGAGTTCAAATCACCCAATTATTTTTAACTAGCATGAGCTAACTAAAAAACTAGCTAGCAAAATGTGTTGTTTCCTGATTTCAGGCGTCACTTATTCACCTTTTTTTCACCTACTCTCTAAATCGGAATTAGTAGAAAACTACTATTTGGTAGTAGTTTTCTACTAATTCATGTAGCGCAGATTCGTTTACTACTAATTAGTAAAAGTCTACCAATTCAATATGATGTGAATAAAGTTTCGAACGTTCAAATGAACGAAATATTTCTTTTTAATTATATTTTATCCAGAAATATTGTGCCAACTAAAAATAACAATCAGGATTACATGTTTATTTAATTCTTTATTATTTTCAATGTAAATTAATCAATAATTAAATCTTTTTGTAGTTACAAATACAATCAATACAAAAATTCGTTCATTTGAACGTTCAGAACTTTTCAATCATTTCAATATGTAGGTATAACGTACTAAATGAATTAGTAACTACATCTAGTAAAGGAATTAGTAATGGTACTACTAAATGAATTGGTAAATGTATTCTTGGTTACTATTTTAAATGGTAAATTTAAAGTTATCTTGAGTCAACGGATCACTAAATTTCACTTTTAATGTCCTCTCTAAATATGAATTAGTGAAAAGTAGGTCACTAATTTACTTTAGTGAAAATTTTCACTAATTATTAGTTGTATTTCACTATTTCAATTAGTAAGTTTTCAACTTTTCACTAAAGTTTTAGTCAAAAATGACTAACAATTAGTAAAATTTTTCACTAAAGTAAATCAGTGACCTACTTTTCACTAATTCAGATTTACACTGAGAAACTCTATTTTAGAAAAATTACTAATATCGATAGCAAGTAGGGGCAAAATCACAAAATTTATTATTTTCTATATTAAAATGTCTCAATTTTGGGACTTTTCCCCTACTTGCTATCGAATTAGTAATTTTTCTAACACAGCGTTTCTCAGTGTAGAGAGTCCGAATATTATATACCGGTTTGCATTTTGAATATTGCGTATTGTTCATATTTTATTATTATCAATATAACAATATGAACTCAGAATATTTATACCTATATAAATTGAGAAAACATTAAATTTTCAAAATTCAAGAACCACCAGACAGTATTTATAAATTAATAATTTAGATAAGTTTCCAATTGATTTCTACTCATTGAATTAGTAAGTTGGTACTCATTGTTGGGTAGTAACTTAGTTATTATTTTTAAAAAGTAACTGTAACGTAACTTAGTTACTGTTTTTGTAGTAACTTGTCACTTAATTTTAGTTACTTTGATGTTACTTTGTGTTTTTTATATCTCTTTTTTATGGTCAATTTACATTTTTTTTCTAATAAAAAAGAAAGAAATTAAAGATTCGAATTTGAAAATCGAGCGGTTTTAAATTATTTAAATTATAGTAATATACTCTCTAAATCTGAATTAGTAAAAAGTGAGCCACTAATTTACTTTAGTGAAATTTTTTACTAATTATTAGTTGTATTTCACTATTTCAATTCGCAATTTTCAACTTTTCACTAAAGTTTTAGTTAAAAATAACTAACAATTAGTAGAATTTTTCATTAAAGTAAATTAGTGACTCACTTTTCACTAATTCAGATTTAGAGAGTAATAATAAAAAATAATTTTATTAATCTTATATTAATTATTTTTATTTTTAAATTAAAAAATTAAGGAAGCAAAAAAAGTAACTGTTTAGGTAACTTCAAGTTACTTGTCTAGTAACTGTAACTTAGTTACTTTTTTTGTTTAGTAGTACCAACACTGGTTGGTACTACTAAACAGATTAGTAGGAAATCCTTACTAATTCATTTAGTAACATAAATCTTACCATTTAATTTAGTAGAATGTCAAAAAATTACTAATTTAACAGTAAAAACCGTCGTTACTAATTGCATTAGTAAAATTTCTACTAATTCAGATTTAGAGAGTATCTTGAGTTCTTCCCATTTTTTTTTTAATTCTTTTGAATTATATTAAACCTCTGAATTTTTAGTTGAATTTATGGACTTTAATTGAAGGTCGAAGTTTCTTTTTTCTTTTAAAAATACTTTTTTATATCTATTAGTTGCGAATATAGTTTAGGAAGAGTTTTTTATGTGTGATTTGACGACTCCTTATCTCTATTCATATATACATTTTAATGAATGGGAATTACCATAAAACAAACAGTCTAGACATTGAAATCGTCCAATCCACAGGTATGTCAGGAATATTCTTGCAGCAGTGATAAACGACCGGTATTACCATTCGACTCGGTACGCAATCGCATCGCAGAGCTGCTGGTTTTAGCAATTAATCGCCACCCCGATAATTAATATCCAGCCTTTCGCTCGCGTACGAAAAGGTCTCACGCCGTTAATTATAAATAGCACGTGGCCGTAGATTCACTAATCAAGAGACGGTCGCAGATTCAACCTCTTATATTCAAGTCTGCACCTGCAACTTGGCCATTTCCTCGTTTTATTTCGTCTCTGAAACTGTCTCCATCTTTATTCAAATTCCAAATAGAATTCATATACTGAAATACCTTTTATACCTTTATACCTTTATACCTTTTATACCTTTTCAATCTTTGAACCTTTCCTTACTTTAAAGCACAAGAGAAAGTCTACAGAGTCGACAATAAAATCTATAGCACATCTTTTATAAAATACTGCTCGTCTAAAGAACCTGGCATTTCACTAAACATGAAAATGATTGAGCTTGCTATTTTTTGAGCTATATGGTGAATTATTCCAGGAAAATAATTAAAAAGACAGATGAGGTCGTTCCAGGTTGAAAATTACTTCTCTGAGTTTAATTTCACGAGCTTTAAGTTGAAGATACGTTCAGCTTAACATAGGACAGGACGATGATGACATTTATGAACTGAGTACATATAGAATAATGAGAGAAAAGCGACGTGAAAATGGAAGAGTGACTCTCAACTTTTAATTAAATTACTCGAGACGAAAAAGAAACGAGTATAGAAAAAACTTCTTTAATGATTACATAATAGGTAATGTTGCGGCATTAGCTTTAAGAATTGGATAGTATAATAACAAAAAAAAAGTGTGTAATGTAAAGATCAAAGAGCAGGCGAACTAAACATTCAATTTGAAATTGGAGTGGTTAACAATTCAATTTGAAATTGAAGTGGTTAACAATTCAATTAAAAGTCCATTTCGAGATATTGGATCCTCGAAATTGATAACAGCTAGGGTTGATGAGTTCGTGAATAAAGTAAAGGAGGGAAACGAAAAAGAGCAGAACTTTGGCTCTCTCGACTTCCGAATGTTGAAGAAGCAAGCAACTTTTGTAATTTTAAAGTCTGTTTGCTCTCAGCTTTTCCTCCATTTCCTAATCTCCTCGTTTCTCCTTTTCATCCCTCGTAAAGGGCGTGGACTTTTTCCTGGGATTGTTTATGCTCACTGATATTTTTCTTGGGTTTCTCGAGCTTCTCACGCGATTGCGGCTTGTATTCTTTGAGAAAGAGGAAGCAAAAGAGAAAGAGTTCATTTTTTCCGGTGAATTGATTCTCTCTCTGGGCGAAAAATAAACAGCTCTCGAAAATAATTGTACTTTTACAATTGATTCGAAAATAATATAGTTTAAACATTTCATGAATTATTACGTGAATTTTCAGATTTAGAACGTGTTTCTGGCTTTCTTTTCTCGTAATTCTTTTAATATTTTATGTTTTTCTCACATACGCATTATTCAGAGTGACATCGATCTGCCGAGACAATTACAAGGGTTTAAACAGGTGTCGTGTGTATCGTGCATTTAGGGTGGTGTCGCTTCGAGGGGAAGCGAAACATATCTTCACCCCTCAAAGATCAGATAGAGTGATGGATGGCTGAAAAGATAGTCGAGCAAGAAAGTATTTCAGCACACTTTTCAATCAAACTAAGATAAACGTCGCTGAAACTTTCTCTGAAACCTACTCAAATCCCTATCCAAATGTCGAAGGGGAAGTTAAATTGGGAAACCTAACTTAGTAAATCGTTGAAGAACTTTAGCGATGAATTCGAATGATGGAAAAACAGATCGTTTCTTTTTATAGAAAATACCTGAGCATTGAATTTCACTCGATTCTTTCTTGTGGAAGATCGCTGGGAAAAAATCGTTCGAGGTGAAATTATCTGTAAAGAAGGCGAGGCACTGAAAAATCGTATTGGATTTTCCAAACTCTTCTTTACTTTTCGAAAGAGGGCAGTGAAGGTGGATTTAGAGCTTTAGTACTTTCGACGAACGCCACCATTCGATTCGGACAAGAGACGTGGAATTTGATCTTTATCTCGTGTGGTTATCTTTATTTTTATCTCTTGAAATCGTTTGATTCTCGATGAGCAAAAGTGGAACATTTAAAAACGCAATGCGAGATTTCTGATGTGGTTTAAGTTCTGAACGTTCAAATGAACGAATTTTTGTATTGATTGTATTTTAAACTATAAACAGTGTTAAAAAATTAATTAGATTTGAGTAAGATTTTCGTCTCTCCTCTCCTCATCATGTTGGGAACGAAAGGTTCAAACCAACACGAAGAGTGGTTGTATTTATTCAATCCTGCATAATTCATTCATAATACTGTTAAAACATTAATTCATAGAAGAATATCCATAAAAAATTAACGTTAATGCAAATTAATTAATATTTTAACTTTGTTTATAGTTTAAAATACAATTAATTCAAAAATTCGTTAATTTGAACGTTCAGAACTTAAACCACATGATTTCTGAACGTTCAAAGGAAAGAAATTTTTAAGGAATTTAAGTGATTATAAATTTTGTGGAATTGTAAAACGCGCTAATTTCTCTATACATATTAAAAGAATGTCCACTTTACTTTGTAGTAGGAACATTATTTCTGCATAAAATATAATTGGAAAAAATATTTCGTTGATTTGAAGATTTATAACTTGAATTATTCTTTGAAAATAAAAGGCGACTTTCCATTGAACGCAAGATTGCTCGTTTTTAAGCGTGAACGCAATAATTGGTGTGTTAATTTCACGAGCGCCGCAAATGCCTTTCGTGTAGTCGACATGGTCGATCGTAAAAAGTCGATATTTCGGTCCGCTCGTTATGTTTCCGTGATACAGCATTTTCGATGAGTGTTGCTTGTAAGTGTCTCTTTTATTGCGAATGCTATTTCGCCTTTAGTGTAGCTTGCACTCCCACATAACGAGGCAAACGACCACATGTTAGAATTTTGTACGAAACATTGTCCATGTGCTTTTAACCTCCCTGCTTCGGATTTCATTCCAAAAAACATAAATTTCCTCCTCAATCTTCATTTCAAAATAATAAAATTGTTCGATAAACAAAACATTGTTTGGAAAGAAGGAAAACAGTATTTTTATGACATTTGTATTATCGCATCCATTTTTCATGGCATCTGGGCTGTTGTACTTTTTTATACCTGTACTTTTTACCTAGTACTTTTTAATCCCTAGGGAGAGAAAAGTAGAACGCTCAATAGGCATGAAAAATGGCTGAAATCATGCATGGGGTATAAAATATAGGTACTATTAAAAAATTACCCGTAAATGTTGAAAATAATCTAATAAATATTT
Organism: Synergus umbraculus; assembly: GCA_900474325.1. Classification (NCBI taxonomy): domain Eukaryota; kingdom Metazoa; phylum Arthropoda; class Insecta; order Hymenoptera; family Cynipidae; genus Synergus; species Synergus umbraculus. Next base: position 56,280 of record UCOK01019424.1, read on the forward strand.
CTTTGTTTGTTTTATAGGAAACTCTCAAGTGCCCTTCTCTACGCTCGATAGGTAAGTTTAATACTAATTATGGCTAATATCCAAGTGTTCTTATCCTGTAATACAAGAGAGACAATACTCCTATCACGATTGCAAGATAGTGCAAATGGACAGTCCGTGTACTGCCTCTAAGTCCTAATCGATTATTGAGAACCATTCCTATCTCTCGGCAAATCCTGCTGGAATTGTAGCTTAATATACCCAACTAAAGAGAATGTGCCATTTCCGATCTGAATAAGTAATAAGTTTAGTTTTTAATGATATTATCTACTATCTATACACGTTATGAAAGATTGAAATCATAATTATTGACATTAATTATGATTGTCACTTCATAATGATTTCAAGCTTTAAAAATTCAGATCTTATTCATCTCTTGCTTAAAGGATAAAATTGACAAAGCAGATTAAGGGCATGTATTACTTACCCGATCCCTACCTTACCGACATTTTTCTCTCTGTTACGTTACGTCTACATTTATGAGGATATCAAATTGAAAATTTATAAAATTAAAGAAAATACGCTAATGTATGTTTGTCTAGTCTTAAATTTTTGTAAAAATAAAAAAAAATTTCTTTGTTAAATGTCAATATTTAGGACCAGACAAACGTACCTTAAGGCTTTAGCTCTAATAAATTATTTACGCGGTATTGGAACCTGAGTGTCAGCTACGGTTAAGCGTAAATCTGTATAAATGGCTAATGTTGGAAGAGAAATCGTTACCCGGCCAGGGAAACTATAACTCTATAAACAACAGTTTCAACTTTATTTTAGTGTTCAACGAACAATGAATGTACGGAGCGGTTTCAACCTGAACACATAGTTTTCTCGCTAATTCCGTTTTGAGGTAGACTTTCATCCCTCAGGTCTGGGGTTGTAAGCGGTTCATTAGTGAGTCCAAGCCTCAGTCATTTGGCAATCTAGCTTCTAAATTCCCTGATTTTCGATTCTCGATATCGCAGATTGTACGAAAAACCATTCAGAGGAATTCTGGTTAAGTGGACTCTTTTGTGACTAATAGATTTGAATTAATCGAGCTTCCGCGAGTGCAAACGTAATGGCTCTCGTGGAAGAAATTTCTTTGCCAAATTGCACTAAATTCCTGTGCCAAACGAGGATAATCTTTTTTTCTTATTTTAACAGATTGCTTCTGACAATTAGAGTTTCAAAACTTTTTCTTGTCACATATTGAATGTTATTGAATATTATTCGAATAGAATGTTAAGAATTGCAATTTTACACGGCATTTTTTTTTTATTGTCATGTGTTGCAAATCACAAACATTTCTAGCAGTGTAGGAATTTCGCTGAATTCGTTTTTTGCAAATTTTATTAAACAATAATTCAACTACGATCGCCGAATAACAATGGGGCGTTTTATAGGAAGTACGTGGCATGTAACGGAATAACGGAAACGCAAACTCCATGTCACACTGGAGGCTGTCACTGGAGCTATGTAGCCAGAGTAAAAACATCGCAATGTCATTATTTACGCTACTTGAATCACAGTCACCCGTTGTTAACAGATCTCCCTTTGAATTCACGAAATTCCCCTCCGCAATTGAAATGACACTTTTAATTTTTCTCGGTTTTCACTTGCGATCTTTTGCATTACGGTTTTTTCCTTTCTTTTTGATTGTTTGTTTGTTTAGTGTATTTTTAGTATCAAAAATAATATCGCAAACAGACAGTTTCTTACATAATCAAACAACCGAAACAAGTTAGTTTCTATGCCATTAATCAAAGTTTTAGCTTTGTGGCAATTTCATTATTTCGTTTTGTAGAAATTGCAGAGTAGTTTGAAATACTTTTAGTTTAACTGCACTTTACTGAAGATAATATTGGATAATAGAGTGTCCTCTGGGTTTCAACGATCTTCTTACTTTCTGACTTGGTTTTTCCTTTTTTTACTTCTTCCGACAGTTTCTTTCATACAGAATTATGTATTTTCAATGCAAATGAATCAAAATTTTAATACTGCACAGACAAAAAAAAGGACTGAAAGTATTTACAGCTGAAATCAGTTTTAAGGCTGAATTTCAGTCTTAAGTCAGTTTTAAGTCTTGTTTTTAGATTTCTTAGTCTTAAGGGCATTTATTACCTACCCGATCCCTACCTTACCGACATTTTTTTCTCTGTAACACTACGTCTACATTTATAAAGATATCAAATTGAAAATTTATAAAATTATAGAAAATATGCTAATCTATGTTTGTCTGGTTTTGAATTTTTTTAAATGTCAATACTTAGAACCAGGCAAACGTACCTTAAGGCTTTAGCTTCAAATATAGAAATTTTCAATGTGGTATCTCAATAAATGTAGACGTAGCGTTACAGAGAAAAAAATGTCGGTAAGGTAGGGATCGGGTAAGTAATATATGCCCTTAAAACAAGACTAAAAACTGACTTAAGACTGAAATTCAGCCTAAAAACTGATTTCAGCTGTAAACACTTTCAGTTCTTGTTTTTTCATGTGAATAAAGTTTCGAACGTTCAAATGAACGAAATATTTTTTTCAAATTATATTTTATCCAGAAATATTGTGCCAACTAAAAATAACAATCAGGATTACAAGTTTATTTAATTCTTTATTATTTTCAATGTAAATAAATCAATATTTAAAAACTTTTTATAGTTACAAATACAATCAATACAAAAATTCGTTCATTTGAACGTTCACATCTCTTGTAATCACTTGAAACTCCCAAAAACCTCTTGAAATCCTTTAAAAATTCACAAAAACGATTAAAGTCAGAAATGTCTTGAAATCGAAGTTAAAACTTAAGAAATTTTGATTTTTTAAGGGATTTTAATTTTCCTCATGGAGTTTTAAATTTTGAAAAATTTAATGAGATTTCTATGAATTTAAAGGGATTATAAGAGATATGTATAATATTTAAAAGATTTAGTGGAATTTTAAAGTTTCTCGTGGAATTTTCAAGACTTTTAAAAAGCTTGTAAAAATTTTAAGAAATTTTGATTTTTAAAAGTTATTTTAAAGGATTTTAATGATCCTCATGGAATTTTAAAGGATTTCATGAGATTTTCATGATTTTTAAAAGATTTTCTGGAATTTTATCAAATTTTAAGGAAGTTTTAAGTATTTTAAAGGATTTAAAAGCTTTTCATGGAATTTTAAAGGATTTTAAGAAGTTTTAAGGAATTTTACTCTCTAAACTTGAATCAGTGAAAAATCAACTGGAAATCAGTGAAAAGTTACTGAAATTTTTAGTAGTTTAGTGAAGATGACTGAAAATTTCAGTGACAGATTCTCAGTGAACTTTTACTGATTAAAATCGTGAGAAAAGAGTCACTGAAAATCAGTGGAATTTGACTGATTCAGTTTTAGAGAGTAAGTGATTACAAGAGATTTGTATAATATTTAAATGATTTAATTGAATTTTAAAAGGACTTGATGAAATTTTAAGAGATTTTTAAGGAAGTTTAGGGAATTCAAAGAATTTAAAGAATTTTAAACTTGTAATAAATTAAATAAATAATCGTGCGCGTGTTGGTCTGCTAGTAGTGTAAAATACAATCCGTGCAAAAATTCGTTAATTCGAACGTTCAAGACTTCAACCACATTATTTATTAGTATTCTGAGAGATAAGAAAATATTAATACCGAGGTGCATTGAACTAGAGTTAAAATTACTCTAGATCTGCTAATGCCACTTTATCGATATACCAAGCGAGTAGTTAGTGTTGCGTGACAACAGGATTATTCCACTGGAAGTGTTTCCATCGCCATTACGTATTGAATTTGCGATTCGTTGGTCGAGTAGTATTATTCCACCAAAATATACATGCTGTACTATCGATATCGAGACTAATCCTAATTTAGTGGACAAAAACTGGGATCAAGTATTTTGGTCAGAGCGGCAATCCGAGAAAAACCATAAATGATAATATTATAAATCAATTAACCAGGGAATCCACATATCGAAGTTCGCTTTTTATTCATCCTTTGTTTTCCACTGGCAGACAACCAAAAAGAAATGCATAAAACTCAAACACGAGCTGTAATTTCACTTCTATAGAAGCGTAGTTTTTTACAGCTTAATGGTTGCATGATTCCAAGTTTTCACAATACACGAGCATGAAAAGCAGCGGATTTGAGGGGACTCGATTTTTATTCGAGATCGTAAACACTGGTCATAAATATTTTCATACGAATAGAATGAATTCGACTTCGGACAAGTGGATTCCATGAATGTCAAGTGTAACCATCATCCGACTCAGAGGCTAGTTTAATACGCGCTTTTCAACTTCATCGTTGAGAAAGTTTGCGCATTTAATGCTTATTAGAGTTAGCGATGGAGGTGCCTGAATTAAAACAGTAGAGTCTCGTATTCTCATCACTGGGGTCGCGTTACTGAAGATTTATAACACTTCTTTACAAATACAAGAACGAACGCGCGCTCCGCGCGCGCATTTACGTTCTTATTCAATATTATATAATTTATTATATTTTATTTTTTTAATCTCTTAAAATCAATGTTAAACTTCGTCGAAATCTCTTAAAATTTTCAAAAACTTCTTGAGATTCTTTTAAATTCAATGATAACAATTCAAATTCCATGAAATCCTTTAAAATTCTCATCAAATCGTTTAAATATTAGAAAAATCTCTCGAAATCACTTTAAATTATTAGAAATCTCATAAAACTTCATCAAATTCTTACAAACCTTTTAAAGTCCCTTCAAATTTCACGAAATATCCTAAAATCCCATACAATTCTACAAAATTGTTTTAATATCCTAAAAATCTCTTCAATTTCGTAAAAATCACTTAAAAATCGTTAAAAATGCACATAAAAACCTTCAAAATTATTAATCTCTGGAAATC